>JAWQRO010000370.1:0-41189 GCA_033557835.1 Helochares maculicollis
CAAAAAGTCACTAGATTCTCACAAACACGACGTATAAGTCAGGATGACGCTGCGCAACTGTTTTAATGTTGTTAAACCATTTAGTAAGGGAGTTACCCTACTTACTCAATGGTTAAACTGCTGATACGAATTCGCTCGTGTGAGATACGTGACTGACAAAATGACTGACACGGCGCGACACGAAATTTTTTTCCGTTTCCGCTTTGTCAGTTACATGTGACTGACACATAAAAAACCTCATAATTTCCCACAAAAAATGCATCAAAGTAAATTAAATAATCATATTTCTACATAATTTATTAAATATAAATTAAAAACAAAGAATTTTTTTTACATTTTATGAAAAAACTTGTTGGCGGAGAATGTGTTAATAGTGGAATTTTTCTAGATGTTAGAAGCCTCGATTGACGCTTTAAATGTCGAAACGATTTTGATTTGTAGAAGCTCAGGTTGACGCTCTTAATTGAAGATCGAAGCCCGAATCGGCTGCGCCGAAGGCGCAGCTTGCTTTCCTTGCAAATGAAAGAAGATAACTTTTTTGAATGATTTTATTCGTATGTTGAAATTTGCTTTTAAGCCACGATTCAAAATAAAATTCACGCTTCAACATACTAAATAGAGTTAGATGAACAGAGTTGTCCCTGCGAACTTTCTAATGTCTGGGTCTCATTTGTCCTGGGTTTCTTGGTTGTTTTGCGTCTCTTAGGTCTTGTGGTCAATCTATTATCACTCTTTCTTGCAATGTGCCCAGCCCATCGCCAGTTAAGCGATTTTATACTGTTAATGATGGCGGTCACTAGTTCTTTCTCTTATCCAGTCAGTTATTCCTGTCGCGCTATGATATTCCTAACATGCTTCTTGTCATAGCTCTGTGGGTGGAGAATAGATTTTGTGTGATGACTGCATTTAGGATCCAAGCTTCGCAGCCACATGTTAATACGGGTAAGGGGCATTGATCAAAGGCTTTGCTTTTCAGATAAAGGGGCAATCTGGATTTAATTATGGTGTAATTCCTCCCGAATGCCCTTCAAGCCAGTAAGATTCTGAAACGTGGACAGAATGGCCTAAGTAGCCATATTCGTCAACTCGTCTTAAAGCCAGTTATTTGTTAATTTAACTGGATTGAAATGTCGATCTTAAAATAAAACGGTTACATAGAGAATAGTACGTTTAAAGTAGCGGGGCTTAGAAGAATAGGAGGTATTTTGGGGAAAGTTAAAGACGAGCTGTTTGTGCTCGTAAAGTGCAGAAATGATGCCGCGATTATTTTTAGGCAATTAGGAGATTCTTTTAGCCCATTCTCTTTCCAAAGATTATGTTGTGCGCCGCAAATAGAATCGAAATGATTCAATCGTTATGGTATACACACACAAAAAACATTTCACAGTAAATAGATATGGCATGCGATTTTATTTCAGAGAGGTCTATTTTCAGTGTCTCGAATGTCGACCGTTCGTTCGGTTTCTGGGGTATTGTTGGATTGAAAACCTTCACTCGGGATTATTTTTCTCTTTCGCCCATCTGTCCCCCTATAAATTATCCCAATTGTTGCTCCTCCGCGGCCGGAGAGATAAAATATTCCTTTCTAACTACCAAAATGTATCCGTCCAAAATTACACTTGTTGGCAATCGTTTGACTAGCGTAAAATTCGCGTGGATTAGATAAGACTGATTGAGGAGCTCTTGCATATTTTCATTTAGCGCCGCCGTTAATTCACTATAACGGGCTGAATTGACTGGCGAATCGATTGGAGTTGATTTGAGGGGATTTGGGAATTTGGCGTTTATCGATGGATGGGCCCAAGCAATTATGTGTTTGGGCCAGGTGGTCTGGGTGACTTTCAGGTGTTCCCAGCGGGCCGATCAGAAAAGGACTAAAGAGGATAATCGGCGGTCTGGAAGCGCGGTTGAATATTTGACCTATATTAACACCGAAAATAGACTAAAAGGATCGGAGGCAGCGCTAGCGAGCGGCAAAGTTCCTGAAAATCTAAATCACTGGGTTATTGTACCTTGTGATACTATCTCTGTCTACACCCGCGATCTAAAAAAGCATGGCAGCGTCCCCCCGCGCGTCGCGGCGCCTCTCGCCCAGGAACCGACGCCGATCTGAATATATTTTAGTCGGACTGTTCACACCACAATCCTAAAAAGGTAGACCGGCCAGGATATAACGAGTCCTGGGATTGGTAAAATTTCGCCGGCCAATCGGGGGGCTCGTTTCATTTTCGGATCTAGTTGCAGAACTTTATAAACGTCTGACTGTCGAAAGTCTCGTCCAGACAGGCTTTCGAACGTAAGTTGCTAGGATCTCCCATAGTGTGTGTTGCTATTAGATTTAAGTGAGGGTTACGAGGCCTGGTGAAGGGTGCGATCTTTACGGGTCAGGATTAACCACCCTTGAGAAGGACTGTGCAGTGAAAGTGTTAAGTGTGCTTCTTGTTCATGGATTACTTGCGCTGCAATTTCATTTTTTGTTTCATTTGTTTTTCTAAGGTGTCATACTAGCAGTCGGCTTAGACTGGAGCGCCCTCAGTTAAGTGAGTTGTGCCCTCGTGGTCTAGAGTGCTCTGGGGACTTGCCTAGCTGGACTTTGGAGCTGACCCGGTGCTAGTATGACATTTTAGTGATAACACGCCCGACCAGTGTGACTGTGTGACCCACTTCCGGAGCGATTCGCCATCAGGTGTTTCTTCCGATACTGGTGATGTAACGGTCGAACTTGGGAGCACGTGGCTGTTACCTGCTGGGACTGAACCGCATCGAGCGGACCCAGCAGTCAAATTTTGGACTGAATTTGAACATTTCTCATTTGTCGATTGTAGTTTTCCTGATTTTCGGATTTTTTGGTGGCAATTTTCGGTACTTTCAAAACTCCACACTTTGAAAATTTCACGATTGAAACTTCAACTCTGCAAGTCTTACCTACTATGAAATTTTCACAGTTTTTAATTTGCACATCGCTTCATTTCTACAGCTTCTGGTTTCCATAGCTTCTAATTTCCGGAGCTTCTGGTTTCCAACGTTTCTGGTTTCCAAATCTTTTGGTTTACAGAGCTTCTGGTTTCCAAATCTTTTGGTTTCCAAAGCTTCTGTCTTCCAAAGCTTCTGGTTTCCAAAGCTTCTGCTTTCCAAAGCTTCTGGTTTCCAAAGCTTCTGGTTTCCAAAGCTTCTGGTTTCCAAAGCTGCTGGTTCTCAGAGCTTCTGGTTTCCAAACCTTCTGATGTCCAAAGCTTCTGATTTTCAGAGCTTCAGGTTTCCACAGCTTCAGCCTTTAAACTCATCGGTTCATAAGGCTTCTCAACCCCCAATCTTAATTCAATAGGTTTTGACCACCTTCCTTAATTTTGATTCTCACATCTACCAATTTTGAGTTTCTTCTTCTTGGATCGCCCTTAGAACAAAATCTTGTTTTGATAGTATTCGCGAAATGCGTCGGTTTATTTTCGTTTCCGTCCGCCATCTTGGATTTTTCAATTGGTGCCACGCCTTACAAGGCCCGCGTCTAATAAGCTTCATTCTATTTTTGTTTCTATTCGCGGCGAATGGAAGCGTGAAGTAAAAGCGAAATTCTCGGTGGAAAATCGTATTCAAATGCCGGGTTTGGACTTGGATCAATTCGAATTGGACTTTCAATGAGTTAACCAAGCTGGATTAAAGAATATCGCGCATGTTCGCGAAATCTGATCCGTTGAGGCTCAACAGGTTCGCTTCCATAGTCGCAACCCTTCGGTTTGACACTTTCGAAAAGCCATTCTTGCCAAACAAGTCCTTTGACTACAAATCTCTTGTGAAACCAAATTTGATGAGATTCAATCCAAATTCCTTCTATATTATCTTATTTTGATGTAAATTTTCTAGTCTTATTAGATATAGTGAACTAGGTTCACTATAGACAATTAACCTTAGCGACAAGTGGCTTCCTGACAGTCAAATCATCAACATTAGCTATTATTTGCAGATATCTGCATAGATTTCTTTTCCCGAGCGAAATCGTTGCTTTGGGTCCTATTAACTGGTGTGTTCAAATATTCGTTCAAGGAATTCCCAGCTTCCGTGTTGGCATTTAAGTTTCGGCGGAGCAAACAACAAAAGCCTCATAAATCTCCAATTCGCAGCCGACGACTCCAGAATTTGGCCAATTAAACCGTGGCCAAAGTGGGTGTTGCACTCGGGCATTCAGATCATATTCAATGAACACGGGATTACGCAATCCCAGTACAAAACCCGAACCTTTGCCAAAATACTCGGACTATTTGGCAACAATTGCTCACCGTTCGGACTTATTCGGGAGGTGTCGCGTATCGCCTGAAATCTGTTTTTAGAATAGAAACGCATTCCGCTCTATTTATGTCCTCTTCACTTGCGTTTTTCCACACAACACTTCCACGATACTCGCACGTCCTCGTTGGAACACGTGCGTGCCAGCCCGTCGCCATATGCGGGATTCTCCCGATTAGTTCCGGCTCTTCCTTACTCTTTCTCTTTCTAAATCTCTCACTCTAAATAATAACAAGACGATCTAACAGCATAAAAGCTTGAAAATCCCGCACCGAAGTTACAGTCTTGTGCCGCGCTCCAAGTCGCATCGAGTGCTTTTAGTGTTTTCGGCAAGGTCACAACGATTAAAAGTGCAGCTTCGGGATGTTTTGGGCGTGCTTGTGACTGTGAGCTCTGGAGGCGTGAATGCTTTTAGGCTCCCAAAAGGCGTTTGGCGACCATTGGATATAGGCCCTTCAAGTTTTAGCCAACCTTTGAGGAACCCCCAAATGGTCGCCAAAATGCTTTTCGGGCGTCCAAGTCCTCCAACTGGAATAAACGATTCGCTGGATGCTTAGATTGTGTTGTGGATGTTGTATGGTTGCATATATGATGTGGAATCCCCAAAACCATGCTTGCAAAACAACTGAATTGGTGTTTTTGTCCACAGGAAGGCTCTAGGGCTGATTTACGTGTCTCAACTAGCCCCATAATCGTCCGAACTTAATCATGCCTAAGGAACCAAAGTATGAGGGAGAAGATCCCGATCCAACCCCATATTTGTTTGTTTCCCTCGAACAAAAGCGTATCGATCAAACCAAGCCCTACGATGCCAAAAAAGCTTGCTGGGTCCCGGACGAGAAGGAGGGCTTCTTACTTGGTGAAATCAGGGGCACCAAAGGCGATTTGGTCACTGTCGGTCTCCCCGGTGGAGAGGTACTGAAACTTTCATATCAAAACACTCCAAATTACATTCCAAAATTAAATGACAGTCAACACATTCCCATGCGAAACACCAATTTACAATTTTCCATCGATTGTCTCAAAATTTCTAACTATCAAACTGGAACAAATTTCTAACTATCAAATTGGAACAAATTCAATTAAGGAATCGATGAATTTTGGTCGATAAACTAGGAGAATTCCAAATTTTAATCAAAATGAACATTTATTAAAGTAGGGTAAATTTTTTTGAATCGTTAAAATTTGCAAAATTTTGGCCTGAGGGCCGAAGTTTCGCAGATTTTAGGCGAGGCCCCCCCAGGGGGTGCTTTAATCTCACGCATTTGTTTTACAATCCCGTCTGCTGTATTGCGAACAGGAGAGAACGTTGAAAAAGGACAATATTTACCAAGTAAACCCGCCGAAATTCGAAAAGGTCGAAGACATGGCCGATCTGACTTACTTGAACACGGCAGCTGTGCTACACAACTTGCGCCAGCGCTACTACCACAAACTCATTTACGTAAGTTGACTCGCAGAACGCTTATTAATCCGATTTTCTTCCCCGACACAGGAAAAGAACTTCAAGAAGGAACAGGTCGCCCAAGTAAACCCTCCCAAATACGAAAAATGTGAGGATATGTCTAACTTGACTTACCTCAACGATGCTTCTGTATTGCATAACTTGAAGCAAAGATATTACCATAAACTTATTTACGTAAGTCAGACAGGAGGTTCCCTACAGGGATTGCTTGATGCGTTTCTTTTTTGTTTTGCCCCTTTGGTCCTTCGAGCACGGAACCTTTCCGGCCAGGAGAACCTAAGTCGGCTCTCCCAGGCTCTCCCAACACCCCATCCTGGACTTCCTTTCCGCTAACTGTACCCGTGACCCAAGCCCAATCAGATCCAAAACTTTGATACTCGAAAGAGGCTCAATTTTTTTTTGCATTTTTTCGCTTTGCCCAACTGGAACTGGAAAACGGAAGTACACCGTCCAGTGCAGTGGTTTAGTGGAGATCATAGTGGACGTACTGAAGACAAAGACAGTCCTGATGTGTTTTATTTAATTCTTAGATAGTGTCTCTGTAGATTAGCGAGAGGCTTTTGACTGACTGGAAGTTTTGCGTAGCGCAATGTTTGATCAGCGAATTCATATTTAGCCCTTGAGAGTCGATCCAAAGCCTCCCGTTGTCGTTTTTCTGTACCTAAATGTTTGTGTCTAAAAGAACGTTTTTGTTGGTTCTTTAGAAATGGGAACACCCAGAAAAGACGAGGGGTGCCATTTTGTGTTCATAAGCGTTTTTATGTCAAGCGGGTGCTTATGGAACGGCAATTGTGCAACGCGTGGATTGAGAGAGCGAACGATTCAACAAACGCGGGGGTTGATCGAGCAACCCCTGCGATTCATCGTCCCATTCCATGAGCACTTGCCTAAATCTGTTTTTATTTGGGGCCCTTTGGGGGATTTTTCTGATTTTTTTAAATGAACTTTGCAGACTTATTCTGGTCTTTTCTGCGTCGCTATCAACCCTTACAAGCGTTTCCCCGTATACACCAACCGTTGCGCTAAATTGTACCGTGGCAAGAGGCGTAATGAAGTCCCACCCCACATCTTCGCTATTTCTGACGGCGCTTACGTCAACATGTTAACCAGTAAGTAGCAGAATCAATACTTTGATGACTAATTTGAGAATTCAATCAGCGCATTCAAACAATAGAAAATCAAAAACGCTGTTTTAACTGGCAACAAACTTAACGATGCTCTGATTTTACAATCTGCTCATATCGCAAAAACTGTTTGTCTTCAAAATCTTGCACGATCTTCCACTAGAGAAATGGGAAATTGTTCTGAATTGAATTATGCAAAGTTAGTCATTAACAGTGCTTATTTAATAGAGAAATATGAATATTAATGAATTATTTTCTGCCTCTTCTTACAGATCACGAGAATCAATCTATGTTGATTACGTAAGTATCTTGCAATTCAAATATATCCCTTTCATTTTCCTGGCCTATTCCTCGGATTCAGCTTCACCTCTTGTAATCCAAAGTCCAATCAATATTTTTGTCAAGTTCTGCAACCCTGAAACTCTCCAACGATTCTGTAGATTCTCCAACAATTTTGTAGATCCTTCAACAATTCTTTAGATCCTCCAACAATTGTGTAGATCCTGCAAAGACTCTGTTGCTCCTCCAAAGACTCTGTTGCTCTGCCAAAGATTCAGTAGATTCTTTACTCTTTTGCTCCTCCAAAGATTCTGTTGCTCCTTCAAAGATTCTGTAGCTCTTCCACAGATTCTGTTGTTTTCTCAAAGATTATGTTGCTCCTCCAAAGATTCTGTTGCTCCTTCAAAGATTCTGTAGCTCCAACCACTCTTGTCCCAAGATTTTTGTCACTCAACTGTAGATTCTGTAGCTCTTCATAAGATTCTGTATCCTTCTCTCAGACATTATTTTTCTTCCAAAGACTCTATAGACCAAACACTCTCTAACTCACCAAAAGAATAACATTCTCCCAAGGATTCTGCAGCTCCTCTAAAGATTCTGCTGCTCCTCGAAAGATCATGTAGCTCCTCCAAAGACGCTGTAGCTCCTCCAACGACTCCTATGCTGACCAAAAGATTTTGTGATTATCCCAAGATTTTTGTCACTCAACCGAAGATCTTTTAGTTCTTTATAAGATTCTGTATCTTTCTCTCAGACATTATTTTTCTTCCAAAGACTCTATAGACCAAACACTCTGTAACTCACCGAAAGAATAACATTCTCCCAAGGATTCTGCAGCTCTTCCAAAGATTCTGTTGCTTCTCGAAAGATTCTGTAGCTCCTCCAACGATTCTGTAGCCTCCCCAAAGATTCTGTAGCTCCTCCAACGACCCTTTAGCTGACCTAAAGATTTTGTGACTATCCCAAGATTTTTTTCACTCAACCGAAGATTCTTTAGCTCTTCATAAAATTCTGTATCTTTCTCTCAGACATTATTTTTCTTCCAAAGACTCTATAGACCAAACACTCTCTAACTCACTAAAAGAATAACATTCTCCCAAGTATTCTGCAGCTCCTCCAAAGATTCGGTTGCTCCTCGAAAGATTCTGTCGCTTCTCCAAAGATTCTGTAGCTCCTCCAAGGATTCTGTAACTCTTCCAACGACTCTTTAGCTGACCTAAAGATTTTGTGATTATCCCAAGATTTTTGTCACTCAATCGAAGATTCTTTAGCCCTTCATAAAATTCTGTATCTTTCTCTCAGACATTATTTTTCTACCAAAGACTATAGACCAAACACTCTGTAACTCACCAAAAGAATAACATTCCACCGAGGATTCTGCAGCTCCTTTAAAGATTCTGTTGCTCCTCGAAAGATTCTGTCGCTCCACGAAAGATTCTGTAGCTCCTCCAAAGATTCTGTAGTTGTAGCGACTCTTTACCGGACCTAAAGATTTTGTGATTGTCACAAGATTTTTGTCACTCAATCGGAGATTTTGTAACTCTTCATAAGATTCTGTATCTTTCTCACAGACATTATTTTTCTTCCAAAGACTCTATAGACCAAACACTCTGTAGCTCAACAAAAGACTATCATTCTCCCAAGGACTTTGCAATTTACTCAGAGTTTCTGGTCTGCTCCCAAAAATACTTTTGCTTCTCCAGCTCTCCCTGAAACTCAGCAACTCTCCTGAAGACTTTCCGACTCTCTCATAAGTTCTACAGCTTTCTTAATGAATCTATAATTTTCTCAGACATTCTGTAATCCTCTCAGACGTCTTGTAAACCTCTTAGACATCCTGTCTGAGATCTCTCAGAGACCCTGTAATCCTTTCAGACGTTCTGTACTTCTCTTAGATGTCCTGTATCTCTGTGAGACGTCCTGTAGCTCTCTTAGACGTCCTGTAGCTCTCTCAGATGCCCTGCAATCCTTTCGGCCCTCCTGTAGTTCTTTTAGACTTCCTGTAGCTCACTTAGACGTCCTGTAGGTCTCTTAGGCATCCTGTAATTCTCTCAGACGACCTGTAATCCTTTCAGACGTCCTGTACTTATCTTGGACGTCCTGTAGCTCTCTTAGAATTACTGTATTTTTCACAAACGCTATGTTTTTCACCTAAATAATCTGTAACTCTCCCAAAGATCATTCATCCTCGCCCAGAGACTTTGTAACTCTCCCAAAGATCTTTCATCCTCGCTCAGAGACTTTGCAGCTCTCCCAGAGACTAAAATGCACTTTTTGCCCACAGTGGTGAGTCTGGTGCCGGAAAGACTGAGAACACGAAGAAGGTAATTGCCTACTTCGCCACCGTCGGTGCTTCCTCCAAGAAGCCAACCGAAGAGCAGCAGAAGAAGGGTACCCTTGAAGATCAGGTCGTACAAACTAACCCCGTACTTGAAGCCTTCGGTAACGCTAAGACCGTCCGTAACGACAACTCTTCCCGTTTCGTAAGTCCAAAAACACTTGGTGGTCTTGCGACCTTTTTCTGACATTCCTTTTTGCACAGGGTAAATTCATCCGTATCCACTTCGGCCCAACTGGTAAATTGGCCGGTGCTGATATTGAAACCTGTAAGTCAAACAAATCCAATCAAGTGGACGATCTAGAAGCTAACTCGCTTTTTTCCCGCAGACTTGCTTGAGAAGGCCCGTGTCATCTCCCAACAGCCTCTTGAGAGATCTTACCACATTTTCTACCAAATGATGTCTGGAGCCGTCAAAGGACTTAAAGGTAATTGTCAGAAGCGAGGACGAATCACATTCTTAATTATCGAATTATCTTGAGACGATAATTCCTTCACTATATTCAGATTTTCAGTGTCTTCAGCATCCTGAGATTTTCAATATCTTCAGTTTTCAGTTTCTTCAGTATCTCGAGATTTTCAATACCTTCAGTTTTCAGTTCTTTCAGTATCATCCGTTTTTCGGTACGTCCAGTTTTCAGTTTCTTCAGTACCTTCAGATTTTTTAGTTTCTGCAGTATCCTGAGATTTTTACTATCTTAGGTATCCTGAGATTCTGAGTATCTTCACTATCCTGAAATTTTTAGTATCTTAGGTATCTTGAGATTCTGAGTATCTTCAGTATTCTGAGATTTTTAGTATCTTCAATATGTTGAGTTTCTTCCGTGTCTTCAATATTTTCGGTTCCTGCATCTTCAATGTTTTCATTTTCTTCAGTGCCTTCAGTTTTATCACTTTCTCCAATACTTTCAGTTTCTTCAGAGCCTTCAGTTGCTTCAAAGCCTTCAGTTTCTTCAGAGCCTTCAGTTTCTTCAGAGCCTTCAGTTATTTCAGTTCCTTTAGTTTTGTCAGTTCCTTCAGTTCTTTCAGTTCTTTCAATATCTTGAGTATCCAGTTTTGGACAGAACTTGTAGACAAAGTCAGCAGATATTTTTGTCTAAGGATTCTGATCCTACTTTTCGATACAAAGCATCTGTTATCAGAATCATAGGAAATAATGTTAAATTGGACCATTTAATTTGTAAATGTAAAAGGGACTGATCCTGCGTATAAGGTTAGAAAGACGTCCAGTCCAGCGAAGTCCTTGCCGACTGTAGCACCCCTTTTAACAGTTTGTTTCATTTTAAATGCCTGATTTGATACTCTTTGGATTTCTGAAGCGGAACAGACGTGTCGAAAAACTTTAAGACAAAAAGAACAGTTTGGAAATGAGAAACTAAACTCGGTTTTTTAATTTGCAAACAAACTGTATAAGAAATCCTGAACTCAATATTGGATCCAGTAGATTTAGATCCCCGTTCTTGTGGTTCTAAATGTTGGTCGTAGATTTCCTGTGAATAAACGTTTCCAACTTAGTAGATTAATCGTTTTAGAAAAACGAAAGGAGAGAAATCTGCAATTTTTGTTTTCGTTGCCTGCGAATTGTATTCGTTACCTGCGAATTGTATTCGTAGCCTGCAAATTATATTCGTAGCCTGCAAATTATCCCACATTTATACCATCTTGATCCATGGGTGGTAAAAATGTGGCAGACCAATCCGGTATCATTGTTGAGATCAAATTTGTTCAGGAATGTTTCTAAAAAACAACCAAGTTGAAACCGCCGAATTAATCTACAATTGTTTTGTACTCTATCCAACTGTGACTAATTACCCAATGATTCCATTTAGCTATGTGCTTACTCTCCGACAACATCACCGAGTACTACTATGTAGCCCAGGGTAAAACTACCATCCCCAATGTAGATGACAATGAGGAATGCGCCCTCACTGATGTAAGTGGGTGAAAAGAGACCACGGTCGAACATGAAAAACACCCACGAGTTGTTGGTTTTCTTTCTTTTGAAATTGACTTGAATGCTAAATTTGAAAACGAAATGTAGACGGAGAAGGATCTCGGCAAGCCGACGAGACGGAGCTTGCTGGATCCCCACCAATTGGCTTTCACTAAAATTGGCAGTTGTTTTTAGATCAGTTAATCGAAACAATACAGCGCCGAAACCATTTGCAAATTTCGATGCAAATTTACAACGATTCAAATTAAACCGCCCAAATCACTTTGGTGATTGGTCCAAACTGGACTGAACCAAATGCGATTGGTTCAAATTGGATGGAGTCAATTGTGATTGGTCCAACTTGAACTGAACCAAATGCGATTGGTCCCACATTAGGTTGAACCAAATGCCATTGGTTCAAATTGGACTGAGTCAATTGCAATTGGTCTAAATTGGATTGAGTCAATTGCGATTGGTCCAAGTTGGATCGAACCAAATGTGATTGGTTCAACATAGATTGAGCCAAGTGTGATTGGTCTAAATTGCACCGGATAGTATTTGTTTCGTTTTAAACTTGCCCCGATCGAAATTTGTCCTGACCCAAATTGGTTGTGACCGAATTTGCACTGACTCAAATTTTTGTCTAGACCAAATTTGTGCGACCCAAGTGTGACAGACCCAACTTGTAACGATCCAAGTGTGACAGACCCAACTTGTAGCGATCCAAGTGTGACAAACCCAATTTATTGACCCAAGTGTGCAACATACTCTCTTGTTCTACCCCCTAGTTTTCGTACTTCCCCTACCAAACCATTGTGACGTCTTGAGACCAAACAAAAAAACCCTCTCACAAACAGGCTGAGGAGACAGACCGAATCAGCCCCCATGTCCAATTTACGAATTATTTTTACATCTCACATAAGACGCAAGATGTAGAAATCCTTACTAATGCTCCAAATAATCCACAGACATCTGCCTCTTGGACAAAGATGTCTCTTTCTACTACTTTGTCGCTCAGGGCAAAACGACAATTCCATCCGTGGATGACAATGAGGAAATGTCAATTACCGATGTAAGCCCCTCTGTGTAGCATTGCGTATAGACAGGCAAATGCAGCCCTTCCCGATCCCGTTGGAGTCCCTTTCTATCCCCTGTGCTGTCAATAGATGTTAAGCATATGTATTGGTAACAAACCGTAGCTAACCCATTGTTGTTTTTGTTGTGAAGAAGTAGAGTAAGACTAGCTCCAAGGGTAAAACTGTTGTGACTAATTTAGTGTCTTAGTTAATTTCAGTAGTACCCCAGATTTTAGTACCTACGTAACATAAACAGGAGCAAGGGATGGGCGTTGCCTAGAATCCTGATCAATCCTGGTTTTGCCCCGGTCGGCGGTTTAAAACCAACTGATTCTGATTTATCTGCCTACAGAACTCTGCTTGCTAAGCAATCGAGTTTCCGATTATCCGTTCATATGCCATGGTAAAACACGCATTGAAGGGGTCAACGATTACCTAGAGGGTGAGGTGACTGATGTAAGCAAACAGAAAACGCAAACAAACCACCAAGCAAATTTGAGCAACCCCCTTTAAACCCTGCGGTGCAGGGAGCGCGCTGGCATCCAAATTCGACTCAAAATTCTGCTGCTGCTGCTTCTTTCTCAATTGGCGGGTTCTCAGTGGTTCTGAGGCAGATGAACAGGAACCCCAGGCAAAGCCCGCTCCCTGTCGTGCATGTCCACCTATGACTAGTACTCAAAACTGACCGGACCAAAAAATACCCAACTTTATAGTTACGAGCTTCTGATGAGGCTTCCACAGTTCCAACCGAGACGTTTTTGACTAAAGAGACTCGTTTTGACCCAACGAATTGGTTTTGGTCCACTAGACTCCTTTTGGACAAACAAACTCGTTTTGGCCAAGCAGACTCGTTTTGACCCGAGTTGGTTTTGGTCAACCAGACTCGGTTTGACCAAACAAACTTGTTTTGAACAAACAGACTCGTTTTGGCCAAACAAACTCGTTTTGGCCAAACAGACTCGTTTTGGCCAAACTCGTTTTGGCCAGACTCGTTTTGGCCAAGCAAACTCGTTTTGGTCAGACTCCTGTTGGCCAGACTCGTTTTGGATAAACCGACTCGTTTTGGCCAAGAAGACTCGTTTTGGCCAAGCAAACTCGTTTTGGTCAGACTTGTTTTGGCCAGACTCGTTTTGGCCAGACTCGTTTTGACCAACCAGACTTATTTTGACCAGACTCATTTTGACCATACTTTATTCTGACGAGGCTTTGTCAGTCCAGACGATTTAAACGATGTTAAGCTTCATCCCCAAAAAGCTTCAAGTTGACAATTTTGTTGGTTGAACAATAAAAAGCTGTAAATACACCCCATGATGTATCATCATCTGCTCGCTTCACTTTTCTTGTGTATATAATGTAAATATTTCGTCCTGGCAAGCCCGCAGGACAATTTTGGGCAAGGAACTTGGCCGATTTTTGCACTTTGCCATTTTTTTTTTCACAAAGAAATCCCAATCACCGTCTTTTTTGCCCCACAGAGATATGTCTGTTGTCGAATAACATACACGAGTACAACAATGTAGCCCAGGGAAAAATCACTATTCCTGGCGTCGACGACAGCGAGGAACTTGAGGCTACGGATGTAAGTTTCGACGCCCTTTAGCCCCAGCCCCATGTGAACGTCTCTGTTTTTGGATCCAACTGTCTGATGTATTTTGACTTCACGTATTTTGAGCCCTCGTACTTGTAGCCCACTTACTTTGAGCCCACTCACTTTGAATCCCATTACTTTGAATCCAGCAACTTCGAACCCAGCAACTATTAAATCTGTAACTTTAAGTCCAATCACTTTAAGTCCAGTCACTTTATATCCAGGCACTTTCAATCCAGGCACTTTAAATCCAGGCACTTTAAATCCAGGCTCTTTAAATCCAGGCTCTTTAAATCCAAGCTCTTTAAATCCAGTTAATTTGAATCCACTCTCTTTGAACCCAATTATTTAGGATTCAGCCCATTTTAAATCCTTTCATTAAAATCCATTCATATTGATTCCATCAGTATCAAGTTCATTTATTGCAAGCCTTGAAGTGTTCCCAAAGTGACATTTGTCGTATTTGGGCCCCCTTGTGACGTCTGTAGATTTGTAAATTGTGCCCCACGTAGCCCCCTGACGAACATGCACCACCAGCGCCCCTAGTTTATGTGTAAATACCGATGTAGGGTACTCTCACTATGTACTGTATATAAGTCTGTAGATTTGCTGTAAGTGTTGTGGATTTGGCCACGTGTCTTGTAAATGTTGTATAGTTCAACAGTTTTATTTGTTTATACTGTATACATATGGTTAACGTTTTTTGGTTTTTGTTGGTAAGTTTTTAATTTGCTTATTTAATAACAATAACAATACTTTGACTCACCGATTTAGTGTATATACTGTACCAGAAAGACACAAATCGCTTCTTGTACAAACAAAGAGGAATTAACGCTTGTTGCTGCAAGTCTCCCGACACTTTTCACAATTCACAACTTGACATCTAACTCTAATACACTGTCTCACATCACATTTAACACCATGATAGCGGTTGAGTGACCATTTATCCGCTTTTGGACAACCCTGGCCTTGTTTCCTTCAGGCCGAATTGTTGAGTGACCAAAGCTGCGCAATGGTCAAGCAGCCGCTCTAAAAGTTTCACAAAGCAAAATACAATTGCATACTCGATGCAAACTGTGAAATGAAAGTACGGCGAAACTGACGGAATTTCTTTCCCCAAATGTAGCAAGCCTTCGACGTCTTGGGCTTCACCCAGGAAGAAAAGGACAACATCTACAAGATCACCGCCTCTGTCATGCATATGGGTTGCATGAAGTTCAAGCAAAGAGGTCGCGAAGAACAGGCTGAAGCTGATGGCACTGAGGTACGACTTCAACCCCTGCCTCAAAAATACTGTCACCTCAATATCTGCCCAAAAATCCTGTCACTTTGCTTCTTTGCGCCAAAATCCTTCCTGAGATGACAAATCCCTACAAAAACATCTTCCTGAAATTGGTTTCCCTTCATTAATTTGTAAAAATTTTCATGGATTTGTGAATCTTCATGAATCTTTTCATGAATTTGTGAATCTTCATGAATCTTTTCACGAATTTGTGAATCCTCATGAATCTTTACGAGAATTGTTGAATCTTCATGAACTTGTGAATCTTTTCATGCACTTGTAAATCTCTTCATGAGTACGTAAATCTTTTCATGAATTTGTAAATCTTCATGAATCTTTTCATTAATTTTTGAATCTTCATGAACCTTTTCATGAATTTATCAATCTTTTCATGCATCTGTAAATCTCTTCACGAGTACGTCAATCTCTTCACGAGTACGTAATCTCTTCATGTATTTGTAAATCTCTTCTTAAACCCACGAATTAACTCCTCTGAATCTTTTCATGAGCTCGCACCTTTCGTCCTGAGTTTACAAGATTTTTGCTGAATTCAAGCGAATATTTAATGTTATTTTGCTTGCAGGAAGGTGACCGTGTTGCCAAACTTTTGGGCGTTGACTGCCAAGCCTTGTACACCGCTCTCTTGAAGCCCAGAATCAAGGTCGGTAATGAATTCGTCACCCAAGGTCGTAACGTCGCTCAAGTCAACTACTCTGTCGGTGCCATGTCCAAGGCCATGTTTGACAGGCTTTTCAAGTGGCTCGTCAAGAAGTGTAACGAAACTCTCGACACCAAGCAGAAGAGACAGCACTTCATTGGTGTACTGGATATTGCTGGTTTCGAAATCTTCGACGTAAGTTTCCTGGAAAAAGAGATCTTCTACAAAATATGATCTGGTTGAGGAAAGATTTACTGAGAAGATCTTCCATAGAAAAAGAGAGGATTTTCTGCAGACAAAAATTAGCGAAAGGATCTTCTATATACAAAATTTTACGAGAGGATCTTTTATAGACAAAACTTAGCGAGAGGATCTTCTATGGAGAACACTTAGCGAGAGGATCTTTTATAAGCAAAATTTAGCGAAAATATCTTCTATAAACAAAATATAGCGAGAGCATCTTGTACAGAAAGTGCGAGAATCTTTCATATAAAATACGAGGATCTTTTGTGAAGAATTTCACTAGCCTTGTGGAAAGTCCTATTGAAGAGATCTTGTATGGAAGGTCCTATTGAGAAGACTTCTCTGGAAGATCCTATTAAGGAGGTTTCTCTGGAAGATCCCCTAGAAATGACTTCTATTGAAGATCCTATTAAGGAGACTTCTCTGGAAGATCCTCTAGAAGAGACTTCTATGGAAGATCCTGCTAAGGAGACTTTTAAGGAAGATCCTATTAAGGAGACTTCTCTGGAAGATCCTGTAAAGGAGACTTCTCTGGAAGATCCTATTGAGGAGACTTTTCTGGAAGAATCTATTAAGGAGACTTCTATGGAAGATCCTGTTAAGGAGACTTCTCTGGAAGATCCTATTAAGGAGACTTCTATGGAAGATCCTGTTAAGGAGACTTCTCTGGAAGATCCTTTAGAGGAGACTTCTATGGAATATCCTGTTAAGAAGACTTTTAAGGAAGATCCTATTAAGGAGACTTCTCTGGAAGATCCTATAAAGGTGACTTCTCTTGAGGATCCTATTAAGGATCTTCTCTAGAAGATCTTTTTAAGAAGATCTATGAAAAGATCTTCGTCTTCCAAGGAAATTTAGCATTGAAAGCAGCTTCGAACAGTCATATTTTCAGTAGAATATCTCTTTCACAAGGAAGATCAAAATAAGAGACAAAAAAGATTCTTTGTTAGCGGTTACGCGAGAGATGAGCAGCCTTCACTTGTTTTAAGCGAAATGGAGGAAGGTCAGATCAAATCACAGCAGCTCAGCTCTCGCGCTTGCCCGTTATATATGTTCAATGTATTTCGATTCCGCAATTTAGCATAGGCTCAGCCCCCAGGACTAAGAAGAGGATATTTCTGGAATCTTTGATCTGTCTAAATGTTGATAGTCTTCCTTCCTGTATTGCGTTCTTTAGTGCAGCCTTCTTCTTCTTCTCGTAGCATCTATCTGAAAGCCTAGTAGTCTTCCATTTTACCTATAGTTAGTCTCTACCATTCAGTAGTTGCTAGATCCTGACCAGCTCTTTTTTCTCTGTCAATCCATAGTTGACTTTTCTAGAACAGTCGTGTTTTCGCCCATTAGACCCAATTTAGGCCCCCAAAGCCTGTTTTGTCTGCTCCAGTCCAAAATGTGACGTCCAAAACATCCAACATGACGACTTAATGACAAAATTTTCTCACCCAGTACAATGGCTTCGAGCAACTCTGCATCAACTTCACCAACGAGAAGCTCCAGCAGTTCTTTAACCATCACATGTTCGTCCTCGAACAAGAGGAGTACGCCAAAGAGGGCATTATTTGGCAGTTCATCGATTTTGGCATGGACTTGCTCGCCTGTATTGAGTTGATCGAGAAGGTACTTGGGGAGGGTGTCTGGGTTTTAGGCTTTAGATTAGAGGTGAAAGGTAGGCTTTGTGCGTTGTTGTGCTAGAGGGTTGTTTTAGTGGTCCTCCTTTGACTCCCAGAACGGAATGGTCCGCCCCAGCATGTTCAGACCAGCCCCTTTTAACCCCTCTGTCTTTATCTCCAGTTCAACGGCTTCGAACAGTTGTGTATCAACTTCACCAACGAAAAGCTCCAACAGTTCTTTAACCATCACATGTTCATTCTGGAGCAAGAAGAGTACAAAGTAGAAGGAATTGTGTGGTCGTTTATCGATTTTGGGATGGACTTGCTAGCCTGTATTGAGCTGATCGAGAAGGTACTTAGATTCATGTTTGTTTAGGCAGCGCAGAAGGAAGCTCGTCGTCACTAACCGTGGTACCAGCAGTGCCACTCGACCAATGCTAACCTATGTCTCAGGATTAAATGTACACCCCAGTTGTAGTAGATCTTTGTGCCTAACTGTTCTTTATTGGTTTTCTCTAGTACAACGGTTTCGAACAATTGTGTATCAACTTCACCAACGAAAAGTTGCAACAATTCTTTAACCATCACATGTTCGTACTCGAGCAAGAAGAGTACAAAACTGAAGGTATCAATTGGGTCTTTATTGATTTCGGTATGGACTTATTGGCCTGTATCGAGTTGATCGAAAAGGTAATTTGAGCAAAATTAGCACGGAATTTTGAAAGATCTTCGTGTATCGTCCAGAACGACCAAAAGTACGGTTATTCTGATTCTGACTTCGAAAACAAAGAAAGAACGGAACTCCTTGTATGTTATTGTTATTAAGGACTACCATCTACGTGTTGATAACAAACAACCCTGTGGACCTCTGTAGTTGTAAACCAACCGATCTGTGACCGAGTTGTAACCTGGGGCAGATTGGCTTACAAAATGGCCAACTGCCCCCCCTGTAGTGTTGATCCTGTTTTTTGTAGTAATTTGTGTATTTGTTTTTAACCCTTTGTAGTTCAACGGCTTCGAACAGTTGTGTATCAACTTTACTAATGAGAAATTGCAACAATTCTTTAACCACCACATGTTCGTACTTGAACAAGAAGAGTACCAACGTGAAGGTATCGAGTGGGCCTTCATTGACTTCGGTATGGACCTTTTGGCCTGTATCGAATTGATCGAAAAGGTAATTCGGGGTCGAGGAAACGCGCTTACGAATTACCACCCTAAAAGGACTTACTAACCCTTGCTTACGGGGGCCACCCTAAGAACCACGATCTCCAAAATCTGATCTTGGGCTGGCTCCCGAACGTTCTAAATGTTTAATGTGCTTCTGGCCGCTGGAGGAACGGCTCCGAATGCTTGCGCAGGTTAGATCTTTTCAGCTTATTAACGCTTTGCAGTATAATGGATTCAACCAACTGTGCATAAATTACTCGAATGAAAAGCTCCAGCAGTTTTTCAACCACCACATGTTTATCATGGAGCAGGAAGAGTACGAGCGCGAAGGCATACCCTGGACGTTCATCGATTTTGGCATGGATTTGCAAGCCACTATCGATTTGATCGAGAAGGTATTTTGGTTGAACCTCCCCATTTAACCACCTCAGTTTGTGGGCGCCTTCAACTTTTGGAACTGCTGCTTAGTGAAGACTAGGCCCAGGCAATATCAGCCACATTTTCGGCTCCTCTTCACTAATTCGCAGCAAGACCAAAATTTGGCAGCGCCCAGCACCTTAGCAAACCACAACGTCCAGTAGTAACAATGTTTACCCTGTTTTTTATGCACAGTTATGAGAATGTATTGTACAAAAAACGAACGCTTGCTGTTGCACTTTGGTAAGTATACGAATCCACAACCGGAACGTGCTGCCTTGGCTACACTCGATTCTCACACATTGATTGGCAATTGTTTTCTAGCATCAGGGCACCTTGACGATGTTGCTCTTTGCACCATTTTTGCACCAGACACTTTTTGCACCAGACACTTATTGCACCAAACACTTTTTGCACCAAATTAATTTGCATCGAATTTGCTCAAAAAATTTTTGCTCCAAATAATTTTCTCATCAAACAATTTTTGCACAAAATAATTTTTGCATCTCTCGCATCAATAATCTTTTTATAATAATTCAAGCAAGCAACATTTTGCCTCGTTTTTGTGCTACTTAAAATTTTCAAAACCGACACTAAAAATCGCCGCCGTAACTCTCAAAGCAGCACTACCAATCCAAAACCAGGTTCCTGAAGAGCCCCAGTTTAACTCTTGACGCTTTCCACAGCCTATGGGTATCTTGTCCATTCTTGAGGAAGAGTCTATGTTCCCCAAGGCCACCGACAAGACCTTCGAGGAAAAATTGAACAACAACCACTTGGGCAAGTCTCCCAACTTCATGAAGCCCAAACCACCAAAGCCTGGCCAACAAGCTGCCCACTTCGCTATTGGTCACTACGCCGGCAATGTAAGTCTTACATCCTGGTCAATCTTCTGAATTACAAACAATTCCTACGAAGTTAGACAATTTTGAGCTCCTACTGTTCAAAATTGTCTAACTTCGTCAAGAAAGTCTAAAGTTTGACTATTTTTTTATTCATGATACCAAGTATACAACATATAAGCTCAAAACCATTCACAATTCTTGTGCCAAATAAGACAAAAGGGTGCCTCTTATACCCAGAAACAACTCGTTATACTTAGCACCCTTAGCACAGACAATAAGCCATCAAGTTATTTCTGTAGCTTAACGTGCAGAACCCAATAAATCATTCTAAATTCAAAGGTAATGAAACAAAAACAAAGAAAACTTTTTGGATTTTTTCAATCCAATCTTCTATATGCAGATAACAAGAAAAAAAGCTTCGCATTTCAAACTTAGCTCGCTCATCTACAAACCGGACAGTTCTTTCCAACACTTAAAAACTTAGTAGCTGCGCCGTCGGCGCAGCCGATTTGAGCTTCGCTCTTCAATTAAGGACGTCAACCTAAGCTTGTACCATCCAGAAACGTCCTGCTATTAAGAATCTCGCTAAGCCTTTAGCATCCAGCAACATTCCGCCATTAAGAGTCTCGCTAAGATTTTTGCCTCCAGAATCGTTCCGCTATTAAGAGTCTCGCTAAGCCTTTAGCATCCAAAAACATTCCGCTATTAAGAGTCTTGATAAGATTTTTGCATCTAAAAACATTCCGTTATTAAGAGTCTCGCTAAGATTTTTGCATCCAGAATCGTTCCGCTATTAAAAGTCTCGTTAAGATCTTAGAATTCGGAAACGTTCCGCTATTAAGAATCTCGCTAAGATTTTAGCAGCCAGAATCGTTCCGCTATTAAGAGTCTCGCTAAGCCTTTAGCATCCAGAAACATTCCGCTATTAAGAGTCTCTCTAAAAGAGCGTGGCTGATGCTTTTCATATCCAAGAACAGCTCGCTGGAGTTGACTTCCTTAGCTCAGGCTTGATTAGATAGCTTGATAAAGATGTTGTCTCAATATTTTAGCACATGGAATCTTAAAGAATCTTTAAAAATTTAAGGAAAACACACAATTGAAGGACAATTGCAGAACAATGGGAGAAATGCAAAGGCAAGGATCTCATTAGTTTTAAATAATTTTGAACCCAGACTCAGATCGACAATCCATCAAAATTTATAAATTACAGAACGCGATAAGCTTGTAGATTACTTAGAAAAATGAGAACCTGTGAAAATTAGACTGGTAAAAAGATACCAGAATGTAAAGTAAACATTTAGAATGAAGCACACTTTCTAACACAAAAACAGGTCGTTAGCCCAGACTTGATAGATCAACTATAGACGTTATCTCAATAGTTTAGCGTACAAAATCTTGAAGAGACTTTCAAAATTTAAGAAAAAGCAGAATTGAAGAGCAATTAAAGAAAAATTTCAAAGCAATGGCAGAAATTCAAAGTCAAGGACATCATTAATATTAAATCAATCATTTTGTATCCAGACCCAGGTCTGGATCTATCAAAATTTGTAACTTACAGAACGCGATAATCTTGTAGAATACTTAGAAAAATGAGAATCTGTGATAATAGAGCTCTTAAAAAGGCACCAAAAGATTAGATAAACATTAAAAATGAATCACAGGCAACTAGCCCTCAACTAAAAAAGTTAACTCTCTATTTCATCACACAGAACCTTAAAGAAACAGTTTAAATTAAGGAAATACATGATTGGAGAAAAGAGAAAAGATTGTTTTTCTTCATTTTGTAATCGATTATTGTATATACTGATATTTAGAATCGAAAGAAAAGAAAACAGATGATTTTCACTGCAATGTACTCTCTAACACTTAAAAACTTAGTAGTTGTGCCTTCGGCGCAGCCAATTCAAGCTTCGCTCTTCAATTAAGAACGTCAACTTAAGCTTCTAATATCCAGAAACATTCTGCTATTCAGAATCTCGCTAAGCTTTTAGCATCCAAAACATTCCGCTATTAAGAGTCTCGCTAAGACTTAAGCATCCAGAAACATTTCGCTATTAAGAATCTCGCTAAGCTTTTAGCATCCAAAAATATTCCGCTTATAAGAGTCTCACTAAGCATTTACAATCTAGAATCATTCCGCTCACAAAGATTATAGCATCCAGAAACATTCCGCTATTAAGAGTCTCGCTAAGGTCTTAGCATCTAGAAACATTTCGCTACTAAGAGTCTTGCTAAGATCTTAGCATCCAGAAATATTTCGCTAATAAGAATCCCGCTAAGATTTTAGCATCCAGAAACATTCCGCTATTAAGAGTCTCGTTAAGATATTAGCATCCAGAAACATTCCGCTATTAAGAGTTTCGCTAAGATTTTAGCATCCAAAAACATTCCGCTATTAAGAATCTCGCTAAGACTTTAGCATCCAGAAATATTTCTCTATTAAGAATCTCGCTAAGATTTGAGCATCCAGAAACATTCCGCTATTAAGAATCTCGCTAAGATTTTAGCGTCCAGAAACATTCCGCTATTAAGAGTCTCGCTAAGATTTTATCATCCAAAACCATTCCGCTACTAAGAGTCTCGCTAAGATTTTGACATCCAGAAATATTCCACTATCAAGAGTTTCGCTAAGATTTTAGCATCCGAAAACTTTCCGCTGTTAAGAATCTCGCTAATACTTTAGCATCCAGAAACATTCCGCTATTAAGAATGTGGGGGGGGTCTAAGGGGGAGCTATCGCCCCTCCCCTTCACACCCAGACATCAAGACAAACATGCTTAAACTGTATTAAGGGGCTCCCAGAACATGGAGAACGAATTTTTGTCATGATCTCAATACCTTGATTGTACCTCGTACAGGACGAAGGAACGTGAAAAGGGGAGCGAATGGGGGGTTTAAGGCGGGGCGACAGCCCCCCCTTCACACCCACAGGCTGCCAATTATTGAAAAATCAATACTTTTTACTCTCTGGTTTATACATAAAATGTAAACGATAGCATGAAAATTGGAAAATGGTCGAACTAAACACACCCATTTTTTGTGATCCTCCAAATTAGGATTGGCAATGAACGTTTCCGTTTTTCGCAGGTCCCATACAATATCACCGGCTGGTTGGAAAAGAACAAGGATCCCTTGAACGACACTGTTGTCGACTTGTACAAGAAGGGTACCAACAAGCTCTTGTGCGAGATCTTCGCTGACCATCCTGGTCAATCCGGTCAAGCTGATGCCGGCGGCAAAGGTACGTAAAGGTCCGACTTCTTGGGGCCAAATTAACATCAAGCAGATCTTGTTTGAGCTAAATAAGATTTCTCAGGAGTTAGTTCAATTTACTCAGGGTTGAATTCAATTTTCTCGAGGGTTAATTCAAGTTTCTCAAGGGTTAATTCAAGTTTCTCAAGGGTTAATTCAATTTTCTCAGGGCTTAATTCAATTTTCTTGGGGCCCAATCAAATTTTAGGGAATAAAAAAGTAGATTTTTCAATTAAAAATGCAGCCAGAATTTTATTTAATATAATTGTTTATTGAAACTTAGGTGCTAAGAGAACCAAGGGTTCTGCCTTCCAGACCGTGTCTGCCATGTACAGGGTAAAAAAATCACCTCTCCGCTCTAAAAAGTGACGCTGAGCTGAGAATTCCAAACAAAACCTAGATTCCTTCAGCAACCTGAAAAAGCGCTCTTGTGAACAATTCCATTACCCGACAGATCCTTCCAGCCCTTCTTCGTTAGGCAGCTAGATCTTGTCTTGTCTTGTCTTGCTTGGACGATCTTTATACTTAGATGTGTGATTTGTGTTCGAACAGGTGGCCGTGGCAAGAAGGGTGGTGGTTTCGCTACCGTATCTTCTTCTTACAGGGTAAATTGAAATTATTGAAGTTTTGAAAATTAAACAAAAAAAATTCGATGTGATTAGACCAGGAACGATTTAAATCACCTCAGCACGTTTGTCGACCCAACCTTCATCGGAGGATGAAGTTTTGTTTTGTTATGTCACACATTTTCCTGTGTACAGCACCAAATTACTTAATTCATTAATTGGCTTTCGGATAACGAAATATCTGGAGAAGCCCGAGGGGGTGTGGGCTTCGTAGCCCAATTGGCCATTTCATGACGGGGGGAATCTTCAGTCAACTTGTTTATTGACTGGTTTGTGGAAGTAATCGTAACCGAGATTTTCATGAGGTGGTCAATTGGGCCTGACGAAGGCCCAGCTCCCTCAACAGCCTCCTAAAGAGTAACAACTACTCACGGATGGCGTCACCAAAACAATCACCCATTCCCTCAAGTCCAGCACTTGAGGGCCTCCAAATTACTAATGTTTGTTGTATTATACACGTTACGTAAAAAGTGTCACCACCATTAGAAATGCACTTGAAGTACATACACAAAGTCACGTATCGTATTTTGGATTTTGCTAACCCCAAGTCTTCAAATAACTAACTCAGCAGCTTTTCCACGCTTGTGTGATTACTGACAGAATAACGAATGAACGATTGGATGAGCGAGGAAGCTGATGAATGAACAGATCTGACGATGCTTTTGCTCCCCTGTCTATAGGAACAATTGAACAACTTGATGACCACCTTGAGGTCCACCCAACCTCACTTCGTCCGTTGCATCATCCCCAACGAATTGAAGCAGCCTGGCGTCATCGACTCCCATCTTGTCATGCACCAGCTCACTTGTAACGGTGTACTTGAAGGTATCCGTATTTGCCGTAAAGGCTTCCCCAACAGGATGGTCTACCCTGACTTCAAACTCCGGTAAGAATAATCAACCAATCATTTTTTCCCAGCTCTTTAGAAAACCATGAGGCATCTTCATCTAAGTGAACAAATTGAAGTCAAAACAATCCAAAGATCAATTTGGGGGGATTAGGCAACAAATGTTGTCCCTCCCAAGACTTTGCAAATAGAGATCACTTCAAAATAATTGATTATCTTGGAGTTCTGACTGTTATCAGAAATCTGAAGGCTTAAGAATCAGCCAAGATGTGTATCATGCAGAAGGATTAAGATGCTTCATGGACTTGCTGATAAACGAACTAGTCGAAATTTGCTCATGGTGGTTTTGGCGACAGCTACATGATCCTAGCGCCGGCTACAATGGCCGCTGAGAAGGATCCAAAGGAAGCAGCAAGGAAATGTCTTGAAGAAGTTGGACTTGACCCTGATGGTTACAGGATTGGGCACACAAAGGCAAGGGTCTCATCCCCTAAGCATCTCTTAGACCACTTGTGATGTCACACTTGTAACCATGTCTTGTTATGACCTTCGTCTTGTCTTGTAGAAACAACCACTTGGTCTTGTAGAATCTACCACTTGGTTTTGTAGAGTCAACCACTTGGTTTTGTAGAGTCTACCACTTGGTTTTGTAGAGTCTACCACTTGATTTTGTAGAGTCTACCACTTAATTTGTAGTACCTTCCAACCGTAATATTTTGTAGCGCCTACCACCATGTCTTGTACTGTTTTGATCCATCCAATGTGATGCCTCTACTTGAAATGTGGTGACTTCAAGAAGCCTCTCGTTTCCAAGTCTTGCAGGCTGACGATCCTTCACCTGCAAAAAACGTGTCAAATGAGAAAGCCATCACATTTCTCGTAGCGCCGAAGAAGAACTTTCAAGGCTTCATCAGGCCATCGGGCTCCATATGAAGCCTTGATAGTTACCAAAAGCCCTCCAAAGTGTTTTGGCCCTCGTAATCGTCTCTATCCTTAATGTGTAGCTACAAAATCTTGAACCCAGCCGCTGTTAGCAAAGAATCCGATCCTAAGAAATGCGCAGCTCTCATCTTGGACGCCTCCGGATTGGACCCCGAGAACTACCGTTTGGGTCACACCAAGGCATGTTCCTCCAGTAACTTTTGACCAACACAACTACACTTTACTACTGATTTTCCTCTTCTTATTCGCCTCTCGTTTCAATTTCAGCATGCCCAGCCATGGCTAAGACTCCATGGCTCTCCGAAACGACAAGGCGAAGACCTGAGGCAAGCAGAGACAGCCTCCAGGTCTTTGGACGCCGTTTTGATTGATTGTGTTTTTGTGTTAAAACCACCTGGAATAGACCCCTCGAGACTCATTCAGATTTCGCTTTGAAGCCCTAAAATATATTTAAACATCCCCTTTGACACTGTTAATCTGTAATTTTTTGTGAGAAACTAGTTAATCACTTTGAGGAAACTTGTTTAGATACAAAATCCTGGCTGCGAGCGCCATTAAACCAGATTGTACACCAGAGAAAGCGGCCCAAATTATTTTGGACACTGTTCAATTAGACCCCGAACAGTTCCGCATGGGCAAAACCAAGGTACTTGCAAGCTGCATCACTGTAAAGCTTTGAGCGGGACTTTTAGGACAGCTTCTATCAATTCCTCTACTTTCTCAAATTGCGCCCAAGCAAGTTCTTGGGCACCAAATCAAATTTCGCGCAGGAATTCGCGTATCTCCTAAGTTTTCTCGATCGGCGAACCGTTACGTCCAGGTTTAATGGAAAAGTTTTGCATTAAATAGCGCTTCCTAATCACTTCGTGACTAACCAGTGTGAATAGAACGAAAACAATGGCCTACTAACCAAACGCAAGCTAATACAAAATGCCGGAACAACGGCATCTGGAATGCCCCGATCTCTGACAGTTACGGCAAAAGCATATGAAATGCGCTAATTTCCCACGAAAGGCAATTGGAATTGCTCTGAACCTTCTTCACGACTCTAACATTTCTTTCAGATTCTCCGGGAGGAATCGCGGCGCTTCGAACTGCTGGCTTCGATTTTTTGGTGTTTTACTAATTGTACTCCAGTTTACTAATGGACACACCTTAGATTTAGTCTCTATGTCACCTACACCTACTGTTTGTTGCCTTCGTGTTCCGGTTCCAGGAGCGAGATGGTTGGCTTGGTCCGCTTGTCCTGCAAGTGTCGATTGGGAGGCCGAAGGCCTATGAGGAGTCTGCAAGCCGTCTCGCTTCTGCGGATATTTGGCCCAAATTTGGGACATGACTAATCTGTGGTTCCCCATAAAACAAACAGGTCTTCTTCCGTGCCGGTATCTTGGGTCAGATGGAAGAATTGC
Organism: Helochares maculicollis; assembly: GCA_033557835.1. NCBI lineage: Eukaryota > Metazoa > Arthropoda > Insecta > Coleoptera > Hydrophilidae > Helochares > Helochares maculicollis. Next base: position 27,386 of record JAWQRO010000370.1, read on the forward strand.
GTGACGACAGGTTGGGCAAGATCGTCACCTGGATGCAATCCTGGGTCAGAGGCTACCTCTCCAGGAAGGAATTCAAGAAGTTGCAAGAACAGCGCTTGGCTCTCCAAGTTTGCCAGCGCAACTTGAGGAAGTACCTCAAGCTCCGCACCTGGCCATGGTACAAGCTCTGGCAGAAAGTCAAGCCCCTCCTCAACGTCACCCGCATCGAGGATGAGATCGCCGTAAGTATGGGTTTCGATCCTGAGGAATTCTGAGGCGACGCGATATTGAAATCCGAGCCGGCTTGGAAAAATCCAGCGACCAAGAGCCGATTTACCTGCGCCATCCGAAATGTCTATAAATAGAGAGATCCCCCTCTCGCTCACGAAGCGAATTTTGCATCATATTTTTATACATCTGTCATCGAAACTGCAGATCCAATCCTACACGCGTTCTATTTTCTGCAATACCCGTAAAATGTTCTCCAGAACCTGGAGGTTCAGTTTTAAGACGGCCTCTGAGGTGTCAACACCTAAACGCACCTATGTATATCTAAAGGACGATATACTTCGAAGTGTGCTCCTGAATTCGTGCTCCTTATCCTCTTTTAAACTAAATACGACATCGACTCGACCCCTAAAATCACACAGTGATACACAAGAAGAAAATTCTTCGCCTTAGTGGAGATTTCGAGCGGATCTTAATTATTCCGTTTCATCCGCGGATCATCTTTGAGATACTCTTTCGGATAATCCTTTGAATACAGTTTCGGAAAATCTTTCGAAAACACTTTCGGACTTCGAAAACTCTTTAGGATTTCAAATACTCTTTCGGATTTCGAAAACTCTTTCGGATTTCGAATACTCTTTCGAATTTCGAATACTCTTTCGGGTTTCGAAAACTCTTCCGTGTTTCGAATACACTTTCGGATAATCTTTTGAACAAGTTTTCGGATAATCCATCGGTTAGTCGATTTGGAGATTGGCCCGAAAGTCTCCTGAGGAAATTTGCAAACCAAAAGTGCTCCGCCAAGCAATCTAAAACCAAAGTGAAGAATTTCACCCGAAGAAGCCATTTGCTGATACTCCGAACATCCGAACGCGAATCGATCCCCCTTCGATTCATAATCGTGAATTTGTTCCACTTTTGTGAATTACGTCTCACTTTTGTGAATTTCGTCTCACTTTTGTGAATTTCGTCTCACTTTTGTGAATTTCGTCTCACTTTTGTGAATTTCACCTCACTTTTGTGAACATCATTTCATTTTCATTTGGTGAACTTCCATTTATTTCGCTCAATTCCCTGAATTTCGTTTCCTGGTTCATTTCGTGCTTTTCGCGACTTGCCCCCGTGCTTTGTGAGTTGTCGGTTTTGTAACTTTTCGATTGACCGTCGCCCAAGAGCCCCAGATCGACAAAATGGTCGACGTGGTAGAGTTAGCAGTGCCTAATTTGGACGACTCGTTGCAGAGATTGGAAGAGAAGGCCGCCAAGGCCCAAGAAGCCTTCGAACGCGAAGAGAAGGCCAAGAAGGAACTCGAAGCCCTCTACGCCAAGCTCTTGGCCGAGAAGACCGAGCTCTTGTCCACCCTCGAAGGAGAGAAGGGATCCCTCTCTGAAATCCAAGAACGCGCCAACAAACTCCAGGCCCAGAAGTCCGATCTCGAGTCTCAACTCTCTGTAAGTACTGATTTTTTAGCACTAATCTTTCCAATCAATCACATTTCTCTCGATTTGCTTTTCACCTTAGAATTTTGCCACAGAAACACTTTTTGGTTGATAAAATTTCATTGATAGTCTTAGACGAGCACTGGAATTTTGTTGCGTGGTCTTAATGGCTCGCCTTGTTCTTTAATTGCTAAGGCCTCGACCAAGACACTCTTAGAGAGCAAACTATTTTGCCACCAAATTTAATCGAAACCAATCAAATTCGTGGCGCCCAAAAAGTGTTGCAAAGCAAAATTTTCAAACAATTTGGGCATATGCTACGACTAATAAAAATTATGTAGTTTGGATTCTCACTGCAAAGCCACGCAGACTATCCATAGTGCGAGAATCTGCGGATTTGTGAGTAAAAATATTGGCTATCGCGTGATTTTCAAGCCTTTCGCATTGATTTTGATCCCGCAATGGATGATTTTGCTGCCTCGAGGCCCAAAATTCTGTTGGCAAAGCAATGAAATCTCGCGATTTTTGTATAAAAATCCTGAGGCTTGAGGTTTCAAAATCGGGGTTTGAAACTTGAGGAGTTTCAAAACTTAAAACCTGAGATTTAGAACTTAAGACTTCAGATTCAAGAGTCAAAACTTAAGATTCAAGAGTCAAAACTTCAGATTCAAGAGTAAAAGCTTGAGATTCAAGCCTTTAGACTTCAGATTCAAGAGACAAAACTTGAAATTCAAGAGTTAAAACTTGAAATTCAAGAGTCAAAACTTGAAATTCAAGACTTAAAACCTGAGATTCAAGACTTAAGTCTTCAGATTCAAGAGTTAAAACTTGAAATTCAAGACTTAAAACCTGAGATTCAAGACTTAAGTCTTCAGATTCAAGACCTAAGACTTCAAATTCAAGACCTAAGACTTCAGATTCAAAGCTTAAGACTTCCGATCCAAGAGTTAACATTTGAGATTCCAGACTTAAAACATGAGAGTCGATATTTTAGACAAGATTTAATATTAAAATCTTGAAACTCAAGACTTCAATTTTTGGTATTTGTAGCTTAAAGCCCTGAGATTCAAGACTTGGCAGCCCTGAGACTCTTAGAATCTAAGAGTTCTGAGAGTCTAAGAGTCCTGAGAGTCTGAGAATCGAAGAGTTCTGAGAGTCTAAGAGTCCTGAGAGTCCTGAGAGTCTGAGAATCGAAGAGTCTAAGAGTCCTGAGAGTCATGAGACTCTGAGATTCCTTGTGAGTGCTCAAATTCGTGGTTTTAAAATCGAAAAGCGGAAATTCAAGCCTAAAATCTAAGACTTCCAAGTAAGGAGTTGAAGGTAGATCGGCTGGGAGGTGCGTTTCGTGTTTTTGCGAGGAAAGTCTGGCGAATTGCGCTTGCAAAATTCCAAGCGATTTTTAAAATAGCCCCCAAGGTATTAATTAAAAATATTCCAGGTCTATTTCAAAACGCCGAACCCACTTACTGAGTTCCAACGAAGTTGGGTAAATAGACCTGGATTATTGCAATTAAAATAAATCCTGAAATTGAGGCTGCGCCCATTACGGGTCGCCTCAGGAGGCGATTTTTATCAAAGTCGCTGTCCTGAGCAAAATTCGTTGGCTTGCTCAGCTTCGTAAGGGAATCAGACCCGGTTTTGCGGTTTATGCTGAATTTGGGAGGACGAGCCTAATTTCGTTCCGTTATTGGACAATCTAGAAATTGGGGATTTTTTAAGGGCTGGCCGATGGGCAAAATGAGGTGAAAATTTAGGGAATTCGAAATGGAATCCTGAAAATTCGAATGGGATCCGCAAGTGGAGCAAAAATGCGAAAAACGCAGATTAGATCTGGTCTAAATATGAAAAAGAAAATGACTTCCTGAGACGGCTTCCAGACCAAAAGTCGCTTGACGCATTCCGCATGACTCCCAGAACGTACACAAATTCAGCGTGCTGCATTCCAGCTGATTCATCCGGTTTCGCGGTGCGAAATTTTAAATAACCCATTCGCACCGGTTCTAAAATAAGTTTTGCATTACTAACTTTATGATTCAAAAGTATATTAAAGACATTATCCAAGGTCTTATGAATAAACGCCCGAAATGACGGTTGGGTGATTCGCCGGATTCCTACGAAAATTCGCCCATAAAGTAGGTACGATAGATTTTTTTAGGCATTGTGCAAAACGATTGACATTCAACCGCGCGGTCGACTTTCAATCTGTATGCAAAAGCACGACGGTCGACTATCAGCAAGTGCAGGCGAGTTGACCACGTTGATAACCATACAAAATTCAACTATCAACTAGACTTGGTCAACTTTCAACTTCAATGCGTTTCATACAGAGTTCAACTATCAACAAGCGCAGGTGACTTGACTGCAAGCTTTCAACTCTCTGAGACTACTCTTAAGTGACTCTCAAGAGCACCACAAGCATTTGCCGCCCAGTTTTGGAGCGAAGCCTAAGTGTTTTGATATCAACTAGATTTTACGATATAAATTTGGATGTTGGAAGTAAATTTGAGCCTTGGATGTTAGTTTGAGTTTTAGTTGTCGTTCTTGAGAAAATACGCTCCAGATGCAGTAAAACGAAGACTCTCCACGGGACGTGTAATAATAATGTTACAAATTAGTAGCGGCTTGCAAAGAGAAGCCTGACGGCTCTAGGTTGTCCACCTACTTTCCCACGCACACACGCAAATTGCAACATATAAATTAAAAATAAAACCGCGAATCTTAGGTACCTACATCCAAATTAAATAGCGTTAGTCAAAATTTATTTTGAGCGCCGCAAGGTGGCCTCCAGCGGCCCCAATCGCTCTGGAGTATTTTTAGGAAGCCGATCGCGAACTTTTTGCACACTTTAAATAGACAAATTCGATAGGAAATCGCCGATTGGAAGAACTGGAGAAAAATTCGAGTCGAGTCTTTGGACCATCCAAATCCAGCGGCGAAGCCTTCGCGGGATGAGGTGAAAACTTGCCCGATCGTCTGGCAATAAATCAACTCACTTGGGTCATCATAAAATATTTCATAGGCCTATTTTCGCCTGGATGTTTGGGCTACCTCCGCCGTTAAATTTTAATACGACCTTAAAATACTCCAGTTTGTTATTACAAAACCGCGCTTGCAGATCTAAACTGGAACTTTGTTTATTTTCGTGGCTCTCCTCGATTTCGAGACTCCTTTATTTCCACGGCTCTCTTTATTTCCACGGCTCTCTTTATTTCCGTGACTCTTTCTAATTCCATGGCTCTCTATACCCCCATGACTCTATCTTCCAAGGCTCTCTATATTCCAAGGCTTTCTATACTCCATGGCTCTATATTTCCATGGCTGGCTATATTTCCACGGCTGTCTACATTTGCATGGCTTGCTATATTTCCACAGCATTCTAAATTTCCACAGATTTCTATGTTTTCACTGCTCTCTATAGCCCAAGGCTTTCTTTTTTGGTTCTTTTTATTTCCATAAAGACAGCCTTTACTCCCTTATTTGGTTTTCGAGACACTTCCAAGACTTACTTTGTTTTTAGAACTATTTCCAAGGCTGTCTTCCTGAACCAAATTGTGCCTAAATGGCCCTGCCTAAGATAATTCAAAGCCTGCTAGAGCGAAAGCCGCCCCCGGGGCTTAAGAACGAAACATAGCACTTCGCAAAATCGCAAGGACCTCTTAGTCAAGGTGGCACCCAAGCCTCCAATCGAGTTCCTCATTAGATAAGCCACCTATTTAAAAATATTGAGAGTACAGAACCCACGATAAACATCATTAGGAGTACATAAAGTTGGGCCGGGGCCAAATCAACTTTTTCGAAGCGCAATTTTCAAAATAATTTGATTAATAGTTGTACCTACTTTCAATTTGGCCGCGGGCCAAACGACCGCGAGATAACCCAATATGCGGATAAAGACTTCTTTAATGTCTGGAAATATGGGCGCATTAGCGCTCCTCTGGGCGCGCCAAATTCCCGCACACCTATCAGGTGAGAATCTCCAGTCCGAAAATAGCGTCTGGCCAGTGGAGCCGAGTTATCACTTCGAATGTGTTTCTACTTTGGGGCCCTGCATTAATCCCGTCGGCTTCACGACCGAGCGAATGCTTGCTTTGAAACCGGACCCCAGCTGGCCCTGGTCCCCGAGCCCCCCAGCCGAATCCCCCCGCGAAAATCCATCAATTCGCTTCTATTTTTAGCGAAATTAATTGGCCGATTTCGAAAATTTTACGCTCGCGACAGCCGAATCGAACGCTTCAAGAACCGCTGACAAGTTGCGCAAGTTAAATTTGGCACATCGTAAAAATTTTGATCCACGATTTGGTCCTTCGAGCCCGCTGAATTCGACATTTCGCCCTCAATTCATTTCGCCACCAAATCAATTCAATTTGAATTCAATTCGATTTGGATTCAATTCGATTTGTGTTCAATTCGATTTGAATTCAATTCGACAGCAAATCACTTCGACTCCAGCTCAATTCGACAACAATTCAATTCGACCCAATTCAATCCTCCATCAATTCATTTTGCCACCACTTCGATTTACCATGAATTCAATACCCTGCGAAGTGGACCCATCATTTGTTGAGCGAAGCCTTGCGTCCAAAAAGAACACGAAGCAAATATTTGGCAGGAAATGTCGGATTATCTGCGGAAAAGCCCAATAATTATGACTGAGTTTGATGGAAAGGAGCCTTCGGCGGAAATGTCTAATTATTTATTCAACTTGAACTGAGACAACCGTGCCAAATTGCTGCGTAAACATTTTTAGAAGCTGTAAAATATCAAAGTAGCTCTCAAAAGTCGCATTCCTAATCAAACTAAACAATCTCCAGAGATGATAGAAGCCTCCAACAGGCGTTGACTGATGCTTTATGGTTCCCAATATGAGCAATGACAACATTCTGTAAATCCAGAGTCGATAGTTTGCAAACTAAGACGTCTCCATTCAATCACTAAGTCTCAGCTATCAATAAATCTTGATTTTCTCACAAAATTCCTGATTTCGACAAAATAATCTCGATTTTCTCACAAAAGTCTTGAATTCATCACAGTAATTTAGACTCTCTCACAAGTCTTGACTACAACAAAAGAACCTCGATTTACTCGCAAGAGTTTTGAATTCATCACAGGAATTTATACTCTCTCACAAGTCTTGACTACAACAAAAGAACCTCGATTTACTCGCAAGAGTCTTGAATTCATGACAGGAATTTAGATTTCTTCATCAGACTCTTGACTTCTTCGCCAGACTCTCAATTTCAACAAAAAAACCTCAATTTACCCGCATGAGTCTTGAATTCATCACAGGAATCTAGATTTTTTTCACCAGACTCTCGATTTCTTCACCAAACTCTCGATTTCTTCACCAGACTCTCAATTTCTTCACTAGAATCTCGATTTCTTCATCAGACTCTCGATTTCTTCGCCAGACTCTCAATTTGTTCACCAGACTCTCAATTCCTTCACTAGAATCTCGATTTCTTCACCTGAATCCAGATTTCTTCACCAGACTCTCGATTTCTTCACTAGACTCAATTTCTTCACTAGAATATCGGTTTATTCGCCAGAATCTCGATTTCTTCACCAGCATTTCGATTTCTTCACCAGAATCTCGATTTCTTCGCCAGAATCTCGATTTCTTCCCCAGAATCTCAGCTTTTTCACAGGGATCTTAGTTTTTCCCAGAAATGTCGACTCTTCCACAGAAGTCGTGTTATGACCAAAACAGGTAACTGAATTGGCTGAGCTTGCAATATCCAGACTCAGCGCGGAGACTCATTCAGAAGAGCCTTGATTAAACGATATTTTGGTCTGCAGAATAGTTTATTCAAAATGCATTAAGACAGCTGGGCCAAATCACTGCGCAAATATTTGTCTAAGATGTAAAATATCACAGTGGGATTCTGAAATCGCTTCGGAAATCAAACTAAACAATCGAAAAGCATGACTTATGACAACAAATCGAGTATTTAGCACTTGATACTAAGTATACAAGATTGATTAGGTATGAAGTCATTGCCAATGTGATGCCATATTCAACTTTTCACAGTATCTAAAAGAAACACAGAAAGTTAACAAACTCTGCTTTTCTCTCAGGAAACTCAAGACCGCCTCAGCCAGGAAGAGGATGCCCGCAACCAATTGATGCAGCAGAAGAAGAAGCTCGAGCAAGAAATCTCCGGCTTCAAGAAGGACATCGAGGACCTCGAGCTCTCCGTCCAAAAGTCCGAGCAAGACAAGGCCACCAAGGACCACCAAATCCGCAACTTGAACGACGAGATCGCCCACCAGGACGAGCTCATCAACAAGTTGAACAAGGAGAAGAAACTCTCCGGCGAAAACAGCCAGAAGATCGCCGAAGAGCTCCAAGCCGCCGAAGACAAGGTCAACCACTTGAACAAAGTGAAGGCCAAGCTCGAGCAAACCTTGGACGAACTCGAAGACTCCTTGGAGCGCGAGAAGAAGCTCCGCGGTGACGTCGAGAAGTCCAAGAGGAAGGTCGAAGGCGACTTGAAGCTCACCCAGGAGGCCGTCGCCGACTTGGAACGCAACAAGAAGGAATTGGAACAGACCATCCAACGCAAGGACAAGGAAATCAGCTCCTTGACCGCCAAACTCGAGGACGAACAATCCGTCGTCGGCAAGACCCAGAAGCAAATCAAGGAATTGCAGGCCCGCATCGAAGAACTCGAGGAGGAAGTCGAGGCCGAACGCCAAGCCCGCGCCAAGGCTGAGAAGCAACGCGCCGATTTGGCCCGCGAACTCGAGGAGCTCGGCGAGCGTCTCGAGGAAGCCGGTGGCGCCACATCCGCCCAAATCGAACTCAACAAGAAACGTGAGGCCGAACTCGCCAAACTCCGCCGTGACCTCGAAGAAGCCAACATCCAACATGAAAGCACCTTGGCCAACCTCCGCAAGAAGCACAACGACGCCGTCTCCGAAATGGGTGAACAAATCGACCAACTCAACAAGCTCAAGGCTAAGTAAGTATGGATCCCATGGTCCCCACAGACAGGTGCCAGGGAGTCACTTAAAGCAACAACAATGTAAAAGATTTCACGACAAGCTTCCAACACAGGAACTTTGATTCTTATACAGAAGTCGAGACTCTCACAAATACCGTCATTGTTCTAACATGTCTCGGAAAACAGTAAAACATTCTCGTACCTCCAGAACTAGAACAATCTCGCATCTCCGGACTATTCTAGAACAATCTCGCTTCTCCAGACTATTCTAGAACAATCTCGCTTCTCCAGACTATTCTGAAACAATCTCACATCTCCAGACTATTCCAGAACATTCTCAGATCTTTAGACTCTTCTAGAACATCTATAATCTCCTGACTATTCCAGAACATACATTCTATCGTTCCTGAGGAATAGCAAATATTTTCTAACTACACTTTGGAACAGTCCAAAATGTTCTAAATGAAAAAAAGCTTCCAGTCACTATATTTCTAATACACCACACATGAAGAGCGTTCTTTTGAATTTGGCCATTCCTTTTGGCGTTTCTTTATTGGTCACCAAAATCTTTTGCGAGAAATTTGTCCTCAAGAGAAATTGCTCCCCAGACAAGTTCTCCACAAAACTGTTGATAACCATTTATTTATAAAATTGTCTACTCCTATCAGGGCTGAAAGGGACCGCGGTACGATATACTCAGAACTGCAGCAAACTAGAGGCGCCGTCGACCAAGTTGGTCGCGAAAAGGTACAGAATTGGTGAAATTATCCTCTAGTAGTCCACGTGCATTTTGTGACTATTTAGTGATTGTTTCCAATTTGGCATGACTCACCTGCACTTATCTCCCTCGATGTACTTTAATTCGATCACTTAATCACTTTCACGTCTTATGTGTTACGTCTTCTTCTTTCACCAGGGCTGAAAAGGAAAAGGCTCAATACTTCGGCGAACTCAATGACATGCGCGCTTCCGTCGACCATTTGGCTAACGAAAAGGTACAGAAACGCTTCTTGGGACATCGTCCAATAGCCGCCATGTTTTTTTACTATTTTCAGCTTCCTGCTTCCATTTTTTGCGACCAGTTTTCAGGCAAACGAATTATAACTGCTTCCAGGCAAATGTTAACTGCTTCCAGGCAAACTATAACCGCCTCCAGGCAAACTATAACCGCCTCCAGGCAAATTATAACCGCTTCCAGGCAAATTACAACCGCTTCCAGGCAAATTACAACCGCTTCCAGACAAATGAATCGTAATTGCTTCCAAACGCAAAACACTAACTGAAAGCCTAACCCTAGCATGGGATCGTTCTTGTTGCTATTCCAACCTAAAATCAAAAAAATCAGAAAGTTTTGCGTTTTGGAATCCTGGAAAATCCTGTTTCAGGACTAAATTTGAAGCTCAAGGATTTTCCATGCTTTTGTTTTCGGTGGATTTTGTTTTTACCTAGTCTAACAATAACTCGCTGCTTTTAGTTGTGTCTGAGCAAGATGTTGCGATTGTGTCCGTGCAGTCCACCTGCAAACAAAAGGCGATTATTTAATGAAACGTTGTCTATGTAGGCTGCCTCCGAGAAGATCGCTAAGCAACTCCAACAACAGCTCAACGACACCCAAGGCAAGCTCGACGAAACCAACCGCACTCTCAACGACTTCGACTCCGCCAAGAAGAAGCTGTCCATCGAGAACTCCGACCTCCTCCGCCAACTCGAAGAAGCCGAATCCCAAGTGTCCCAACTCAGCAAGATCAAGGTATCCCTCACCACCCAATTGGAAGACACCAAGAGGTTGGCCGATGAGGAAGGTCGCGAACGCGCCACTCTCTTGGGCAAGTTCCGCAACCTCGAGCACGACTTGGACAACATCCGCGAACAAGTCGAAGAGGAAGCCGAGGCCAAGGCCGACATCCAACGCCAACTCAGTAAGGCCAACGCCGAATCCCAACTCTGGCGCCAGAAGTACGAATCCGAAGGCGTGGCCCGCTCCGAAGAGCTCGAGGAAGCCAAGAGGAAGCTCCAAGCCCGCCTCGCCGAAGCTGAAGAGACCATCGAGTCCCTCAACCAGAAGGTTGTAGCCCTCGAGAAGACCAAGCAACGCCTCGCCACCGAAGTCGAAGACCTCCAACTCGAAGTCGACCGCGCCACCGCCATCGCCAACGCCGCCGAGAAGAAGCAAAAGGCCTTCGACAAGATCATCCAAGAATGGAAACTCAAAGTCGACGACCTCGCCGCCGAGCTCGACGCCAGCCAGAAGGAATGCCGCAACTACTCCACCGAGCTCTTCAGACTCAAGGGAGCCTACGAAGAAGGCCAGGAACAATTGGAAGCCGTCCGCCGCGAAAACAAGAACTTGGCCGACGAAGTCAAGGACCTCCTCGACCAAATCGGCGAAGGTGGCCGCAACATCCACGAAATCGAGAAGGCCAGGAAGCGTTTGGAAGCCGAGAAGGACGAGCTCCAAGCCGCCCTCGAGGAAGCCGAAGCCGCTCTCGAACAAGAAGAGAACAAGGTCCTCCGCTCCCAATTGGAACTCTCCCAAGTCCGTCAAGAGATCGACCGCCGCATCCAGGAGAAGGAAGAGGAATTCGAAAACACCCGCAAGAACCACCAACGCGCCCTCGACTCCATGCAAGCCTCCCTCGAAGCCGAAGCCAAGGGTAAGGCTGAGGCTCTTCGCATGAAGAAGAAGTTGGAAGCCGACATCAACGAGCTTGAGATCGCTTTGGACCACGCCAACAAGGTGAGTTTCCTTCATCTAGACCTCTCTTGTCGTTCCTCTTCCATTCCTTTCTTGCATTTATACACAGCTTCATCTGTGGCAGTTTTGCTAACGAAAATCGGTTTTGCAGGCCAACGCCGAAGCCCAAAAGACCATCAAGCGCTACCAACAGCAACTCAAGGACACCCAGACCGCCCTCGAGGAAGAACAACGCGCCCGCGATGACGCCCGCGAACAACTTGGAATCTCCGAGCGCCGCGCCAACGCCCTCCAGAACGAGCTCGAGGAATCTCGCACCCTCTTGGAGCAAGCCGACCGCGCCCGCCGCCAAGCAGAGCAAGAATTGGGAGACTGCCACGAGCAACTCAACGACCTCTCCGCCCAGAACTCTTCCATCTCTGCCGCCAAGAGGAAATTGGAAGCCGAACTCCAGACCCTCCATTCCGATCTCGACGAGCTCTTGAACGAAGCCAAGAATTCCGAAGAGAAGGCCAAGAAGGCCATGGTCGATGCCGCCCGCCTCGCCGACGAGCTCCGCGCCGAACAAGACCACGCCCAGACCCAAGAGAAGCTCCGCAAGGCCCTCGAGACACAAATCAAGGACTTGCAAGTCCGTCTCGACGAAGCCGAAGCCAACGCCCTCAAGGGAGGCAAGAAGGCCATCCAGAAGTTGGAGCAACGCGTCAGGGAATTGGAGAACGAATTGGACGGCGAACAGAGGAGACACGCCGACGCCCAGAAGAACTTGAGGAAGTCCGAGCGCCGCATCAAGGAGTTGAGCTTCCAGGCGGAAGAAGACCGCAAGAACCACGAGCGCATGCAGGACCTCGTCGACAAATTGCAACAGAAGATTAAGACTTACAAGAGGCAAATCGAGGAAGCAGAAGAAATCGCCGCCCTCAACCTCGCCAAGTTCCGCAAGGCACAACAAGAACTTGAAGAAGCCGAAGAACGCGCCGACCTCGCTGAACAAGCTATTGCCAAATTCCGTGCGAAGGGACGCGCCGGATCCGCCCCTAGGGGAGGCAGCCCAGTGGTAAGTCTTTCATTCCCGACACTCGCCCAAAGATGAGCGAACGAACACATTTCGCACAAAAAGTAAATAACACTCACTTCCATCACGAATTCAGCACTGGCTATTAATGATACATGAACCAACAGTAGGAGACACGATTCGAGCCCCAAAAATACTGATTCTCTTGTTCTTTATTGTAGCAAAACAAGTCCCGTCCAGCACTTGCGATGGAATAAGATTTTTCTAGTAAGTGGAGGGATTTGACCCTCTCGATCTTGTTAAAAGTACCGTTTGTCCACGTAAAGCACTCACGAAACGGTGTTCAACCCTTGCTCCCCCCCCCGTTTTTGGGTTTTTTACTAGTTATCACCCCCTTTGTTCAGTAACACCACCGGTAGTACCGATCAGAAATAATAAGAAAATAACCTGAGAAAAAAAAATAATCGAAAAGCTTTCGCCTAATCAACCGAACCGCTTCGTTGGCCCCCCACTAATAACCGAATTCTTCACTTGCAGCCCCAAAGACAGCGCCCTACCATGGACGGAGGTATGACCTTCCCACCAAGGTTCGATCTCGCCCCTGAGGATTTCTAAACAACATATAAGCGCTGTGTTTTATTATTATTATTATTTTTTTTAATACGAACTCTTTATAACAACTAGGGGGTAAAACCCGCGAAACAACACACATTCATATTATTAATTTAATATTTATTTTTTAATTCTAATTATATTAATTAATACGTAATATCTCCTTTCACACATTTAAATATGTATATTATGATTCCGACGCCATGACTAAAACAAAAGATGGAAGAAATTCTGAAGAAATCGCAGCTTGCTGAGATTTGGAGTGTGTTCGCTGCTTAAAACCAGAACAAAAGAGACACGTACCCTACATCCGAATCAGCCCTTAGCACTCTAGGTCTCGCCGGCGCAAATGTAATGTCTAGATGATGGTAAAAGAAAGAAAATTTTTTGTATGTGTGAATTGTATGGCTTTCGTTAAGCACAAAATAAACAATACTGTTTTGTTTATTGTACATTTGATTTGTGTGTTCTTACATTACATTACATTTTATCCTTTTACATCATTCTTTACAATCTGTATTTATTTTGATGTTTATTGTTAAATATTTATTGTAAAATAAATAGATTATATTAATAAGTTTTAAGGATGACTTTTGTTCCCCAATACACTCCCACTTCCTCTTTTAAATCAACAAAGTCGGGTTGATTTTTCCTTCAACACAGTTTGCACTTGGCAATACGGATGTTTATGAGCACCGTCGTGAACACCCGCGTTCGGGGAACGCATTGCAACGGTCGCGGGAACGACCGATGCATCGTATTCCTTTAGCGGCCGGTTCGAGGAATGAATTGCAAGGGGCGTGAGAACACTTAACTAACGGGCTAGTGCCGGTTTGAAAAACGCCCTTTTTTGTCTAAATGCTCGACTGTGTTAAAAACCGGAAATGTTATT
>JAWQRO010000371.1:0-41117 GCA_033557835.1 Helochares maculicollis
TATTCTCCAGATATTGCCCCTTCGGAATACCACCTGTTTCGATCAATGGCTCATGGTTTATCAGGGGAAAAATTAACATCTTATGAGGATTGCCAAAATTGGATCGATTCATGGATTGCCTTCAAGGACAAAGAGTTTTTTCGACGTGGTATTCGACAGTTACCTGCAAAATGGGAAAAAATAGTGGCAAGCGATGGGCACTATTTTCACTAATGTAATTTTTTACTTTCATTCCAAATAAATCGTTATTTTTAATAAAAAAAAACGCTACGAATTAATTCCAACACCTAATAATAATCAGAATTGGATCGATGCGCTTGGTAGTTAAAACAGTCAACTGACAACAGACAAACAAGGGTGCTTCGCTTCGCTCATTACTTAAAATAATGATGTTGGGCTTCTAACATCTATGAATACAGCGCTACGCCTCGCTTCGCTCGGCACTTAATCAAAATCTTGTAACAACATCCAGGAATGCAAACCAACGTCCCGCTTAGCTTAGCACTTACGATTGCCAATCTAAATTTCCAACACTTACACCTCGCTTCGCTCGGAGCTCAAAATTGTCAATTCTAGCCTTCAAAATCCAACCGCTTAAAATCGCCAACTTAAGCTACTCTCGAGAATGCAATCCAATTCCAGCTTAACCCTATGCTTCCATTCGCTAGGGACTCAAAATCGCCAACCTAAGCTTCTACCGTTCAAGAAAATCATGCAATGCCTCGCTTCGCTCGACATTTAAAATCGTCGAATTAAGCTTCTAACGCTCAGGAACCCAGGGTCGTGTCTCGCTTCGCTCAGCATTTATATTGTTAACATCAGAATCGATATCCAAAATCGTCAACTGAAGCTGCTGACACCCCTTGCTAGAGACCTAACATTGTCAGCTTAGACTTCTAACAAAATGAAAAATGCAGACTTACTACAAGAAATATCGAATTCGAAACCTCTATCACAGAAGGCTTGAAAGAAACTAAAGGAAAGCCTAGAAGAAACTTTTACACACCTCAAAAGTTATAGCAAGAGAGTAACTATGGAAGCATTGCGACAGGAAGAGGGCGTCGTTCTTTATGCATCCGCTCATTACGAGGGATAAGCAAGCGAAGCGAGCGAGTCCCGAGTAAGCGAAGCGAGCAAGTCCCGAGTAAGCGAAGCAACAAGTGCAGACTCGAACCCAGAATAAAATTCGAATGAGTACTCAAGTCGAAACCAGTTGAAAATATAGAGTAACGTTAACATGGAACCAACCTAAGGTAGCTGGAAAACTAAAGAACTAAAATCAGAGTAATTGAGCAATAAATGAAACAGACCAAGAGCAAATGCAAATCGAGAACCAAATTAAAGACAGTAAGTGAACCTAAAACAAATTGAAACCTGGAGTAACTTTAAGATTTGGCAAACCTAAGGCAGCAGGAATCATATGAAAAACTAAAAGCAGAATTAAACAGCAAACAATCAAACAGAACAAGAGCAAATGCAAGCCGAGAACAAAATTAAAGACAGTAAGTGAGGAAGCAAACCTAAAAGAAATTGAAACCTGAAGTAACTTTAAGATTAAGCAAACCTAAGGTAGCTGGGATCTTATGAAGAACTAAAACCACAATATAACAGCGAACAATCAAACAGAACAAAAGCAAATGCAAGCCGAGAACAAAATTAAAGACAGTAAGTGAGGAAGCAAACCTAAAACAAATTGAAACCTGAAGTAACTTTAAGATTAAGCAAACCTAAGGTAGCTGGGATCTTATGAAGAACTAAAACCAAAATATAACAGCGAACAATCAAACAGAACAAGAGCAACTGCAAATCTAGAACTAAACTAAAGATAACAAATGAGGAAGCAAAACGAAATCAGATAAAAACTTACAGTAACGTTAAGATTTGACAAACCTAAGGCAGTAGGAATGCTATGAAAACTAAAAACAGAATTGAACAGCAAACAATCAAACAGAACAAGAACAGCTGCAAATCCAGAATCAAATTAAAAAAAGATATGAGGTAGCAAGCCGACAACACATGGAAACTTAGATTAACATTAACATGGAACAAACCTAAGGAAGCTGGAAACCTATAAAGAACTAAAAACGGAGTAATTCAGCAATAAATCAAACAGACCAAGAACAAATGTAAATCTGGAATAAAATTAAAAACAATAAGTGAGGAAGCAAACCTAAAAAAATTTAAACCTGGAGTAACTTTATGATTTGCCCAACCTAAGTCAGATGGAATCTTATGAAGAACTAAAAACAGAATAAAACAGCGAAAAATCAAACAGAACAAGAGCAGCTGCAAGTCTAGAATGAAATTAAAGGACACAAATGGAAGCAAGCCGACAACAGATGGAATCTTAGAGTAACTTTAAGATTTGCCAAACCTAAGGTATCTGAAATCCTATAAAGAACTAAAAACAGAGTAATTCAGCAATATATCAAACAGACCAAAAGCAAATCGAGACCCAAATTAAAGATAACAAATGAGGGAGCAAACCGAAGACAAATTGAAACCTAGAGTAACGTTAAGATTTGACATACCTAAGGCAGTAGGAATCCTATGAAAAACAAAAAACAGAAAACAAACAGAACAAAAGCAGCTGCAAATTCAGAATCAAATTAATGAAAACAAATTAGGAAGCAAAACGAAATACAGGTAAAAACCTAGAGTAACATTAAGATAGGACAAACCTAGGGCAGTAGGAATCCTATGAAGAGCTAAAAACAGAATAAAACAGCGAACAATCAAACAGACTAAGAACAAATACAAATAGAGAACCAAATTAACGGCAATAAGTGAGATAGCAAACCTAAAGCAAATTGAAATCTGAAGGAACTTTAAAATTTGCCCAACCTAAGGCAGCTGGTCTCTTATGAAGAACTAAAATCAGAATTAAACAGGAAAGAATCAAATAGAGCAAGAGTAAATGCAAATCCTGAACCAAATTAAAGGAAGCAAAACGAACACAGAAAGAAACCTAGAGTAGCGTTAAGATTTGACAACCCTGAGCAGTAGGAATCCTATGAAAAACTAAAAACAGAATAAAACATCGAACAATCAAACAGAACAAGAGTAGTTGCAAATCCAGGATAAAATTAAAGATAACAAATTAGGAAGCAAGCCGACAACAGATGGAAACTTAGAGCAACATTAGCATGGAATAAACCTAAGGCAGCTGGAAACCTATAAAGAACTAAAAATATAGTAATTCAGCAATAAATCAAACAGACCAACAGCAAATACAAATCGAGACTCAAATTGAAGATAACAAATGAGAGAGCAAACCTAAAACCAATTGAAACCTAAAGTAATCTTAAGATTTGACAAACCAAAGACAGTAGGAGTCCTATGAAAAACAAAAAATAGAAAACAAACAGAACAAGAGTAGCTGCAAATTCAGAATCAAATTAATGAAAACGAATTAGGAAGCAAAACGAAATACAGGTAAAAACCTAGAGTAACATGAAGGTGCGACAAAGCTAAGACAGCTGGAAAACTAGAGCTAATGAGAAAATTGAAAAACTAAAGATAATGTCAACGTACCCATATCTAAAAAAACTCAAGAGGCTACAATCTAAGGCAGAATACAGGACTGAGAATTGAAAACAGAAAAATCTACGATAGGTGCAAACCTAAAGAGAATGTATAAACTTAAAGTAGGCCGGAATAGAGATTATACAAATAAATACCCTAAATTGAACTTAGAAAAACATTTTTCAATGTGCAGATCAAACAACCTAAAACCAAACCAAGCCACGCCAAGCCTAAGCCAACTTTCGAGAAAATCTATAGCAGTAGCAAGCAACTAGAAACAAAATAAATCAGCAAAAAACAATCGAAATAAAAGCAAATGCAAACTTAGAGAGAGATTAAAAACCAGAGAGAAATCGAGTCAAAAACAGATGGAAACCTAATAGAATGCTGGATCAAGTTCAAGAGAAATCAAACCTAGAAGGAACTTTAGGGACAAAAACCTAAGACAGGTGGAAACCTGGAGATGCAAAGAAAAACCTAAGAAAAACGAGAGAGAAATCACATCGAAAACAAATGGAAATCTAGAATCGCATTGTGAAGGAAGAAACCTACAGAAATTGGAAACCTAAAGCAGCGTGAATCCTAGAACCGAAGTCATCAAAAATCAATGGAAAAAGGCAAATGCAAATCTAGAGTGATACTAAGAAAAACGAGAGAGAAAACAAGCCGAAAGCAGATGGAAACCTAGAGTTATAATATAAAGGAACAAACCTAAAGCTATTGGAAACCTAAAGCAGTGTGAATCCTAAATTCAGTTTAAGAGAATTCAAATATAGAAGCAACTTAAGAGTAAAAAATCCTCAAGCAGGTGCAAACCTAGAGAGATTGTATAAATCTAAAGCAGACCGAAATATAGACTATGCAAATAAGTAACCTAAATTGAACTCAGAAAAACATATTTAAATGTGCAGATCAAACAACCTAGACCCCATTTTAAGCGAACTTTCCAGAAAACCTGTAGCAGGAAAAAACTTCCAAGCAAATAAAAATAGAATAAATCAGCAAAACTCAATCGAAATAAAAGTAAAGGCAAACCTAGAGTGAATCTAAGAAAAACAAGAGCGAAAACAAGCCGAAAGCAGATGGAAACCTAGAGTTATAATATAAAGGAACAAACCTAAAGCTGTTGGAAACCTAAAGCAGTGTGAATCCTAAATCCAGTTTAAGAGAATTCAAATATAGAAGCAACTTAAGAGTAAAAAATCCTCAAGCAGGTGCAAACCTAGAGAGACTGTATAAATCTAAAGCAGACCGAAATATAGACTATACAAATAAGTAACCTAAATTGAACTCAGAAAAACATATTTAAATGTGCAGATCAAACAATCTAGACCCCATTTTAAGCGAACTTTCCAGAAAACCTGCAGCAGGAAAAAACTTCCAAGCAAATAAAAATAGAATAAATCAGCAAAAATCAATCGAAATAAAAGTAAAGGCAAACCTAGAGTGAATCTAAGAAAAACAAGAGAGAAATCAAGTCGAAAACAGATGGAAACCTAGAGTTATAATATAAAGGCACAAACCTAAAGCTAATGGAATCCTAAAGTAGTGTGTATCCTAAATCCAGTTTAAGAGAATTCAAACATAGAAGCAACTTAAGAGTGAAAAATCCTCAAGCAGGTGCAAACCTAGAGAGACTATAAATCTAAAGCAGACCGAAATATAGACTATACAAAAAAGTAACCCAAATTGAACTTAGAAAAACATATTTAAATGTGCAGATCAAACCACCTAAAGCCAATCCTAAGCGAATTTACGAGAAAACCTACAGAGGGAGAAAACTTACAAGCAACTAAAAACAATAAATCAGCAAAATTCAAACGAAGTAAAGGCAAATGCAGGCCTAGATTGAAATTAAGAAAACAAGGCGAAAACAGATAGAAACCTAGAGTCACATTATGAAGGAACAAACCTAAAGCAGTTGGAAACCTACTGGGTCAAGTTCAAGAGAAATCAAACCTAGAAGGGACGTTAGAGATAAAAACCTAAGGAAGGTGGAAACCTAGAGATAATAAAATGACCGAGGAAATTAATCTAAGGCATGTGGAAGCCTAGAGAGGAGGGCAAGCTAAAGCTAGCCGCCAACCTAGAGCGAGCGTAGAATAAAACAAACCTAAAGTGAGCTCCCTTAAACAAGCAGAACGAACTTTAAAGAGCCGAAGCCAGAGGGAGGTGCAAGCCTAACCCAGACCTATCCTAATACAACTCTATTCAAAACGCACATGCTGCAAACCTAACCTCAGATAACCTAGACTCGGTTATTTATAATCTTCCCTCACGTGGCGCCTAAGTAAAAAACGGCAGCCTCCGTAAACACCAAAACTTAAAACCCTCTCAACAGCTCAGTGGGAACCGTTAACACGGTACTTTCGTGGGACAAAACATACAAAATTTCCCCACTCGCTTCGACCGGACAATCGAACAAATTCCATATGTTCAGCTTAGAGCGAAAGCCCGCCGGGGTTCGAGAGGGGCCAGTCGATTTAAAGAGCCGTCCCCATTTCACCTGTTAAAATAATCCGGTTTTACAAGTAAATACGAAATATTCACCGAATGCAACTTGTTGCGATCCGATCAAATTTTAAATTCACTCTGTATCATTCATTTCCATTATATAACGTTATAATACAGAAATGCCAAGGACAATCGAACAATGTATTTATTTGTGTCAAAATATGAACGTACTTTGATATAAATACGTTCGCAACAATTTTATTGCAGCCCAACAACCCGACTTAAAAATACGCATTTGCCAAATGGTAAACATTTTTATTTACTCGATGTTTATGCCCGCAACATAATTTTATGGCCAAAACATATCTGAAATGGACATTTTATCTAAATTGAATATTTTATTTAGAATTTAGGTATGTTTTATCTAAAACATGCATCGCTACTTAAAACGCAGTCACAATATACCCGAAACCTAGTTTTTATTCGAGTCACATATGTTTTAAAAATATGCGATTACTATTTATTTTAAAACTCACTTTCGGCGTGGAAGCCCCACAGAAAGTTAGCGAAAACAATTTTCGGGCGAAGCAATATATTTTAAAAAAATGTATCGCAGATTTTCCACCCACGCGATCCAACCCCTACTCAAGCTATAAATTGAAGCTGGGAAATCGAGAGAGCCGTTCGCCTGTTAATTGTTTTCTCCTCTCGTCCAATCCGATGTTCAGTTTGAAAACAAAAACTAAAGTGTCATGCACTGTTGAACTGTCGCCAAGGAAGTTCACAGTTTTAATAAGCGTCGTACGTACCCCCTTTTTCGCCACAATTTCGGCCATTTTAGGCATCGCAGAACCAGCCAACTGCAGGCCCAGTACTCAAAAGGGCACTAAATATCACAAAGTCGCGTTTGAATGTCCTGGCATGTACGAGAGCAATAAATCACCTGTACTCATCAGGGTCTAGCCGCACAATGTATTTCACGTGGCATTTTTTACTTATCAGTAAATTTATGTACCTGTGTGTATCGCTATTGCCGCGGTTAAATTTGTATCAGTGGAACTACCTACCATACAAGTTCCAATCAACGCAGAGGTGCTTAACTAGTCGTGTTTTTCGAGATCCGAGATTCGTTTTTAGCGCGACAATCAAGTATGTGACGTTCGTCGGCTCGTGGCGGGCTCCAATTGAAGGGTCGCCCTTGGGGTAACATCAGATAGGGGTCAGATAAGAGGTAGTTCATTGCAAATGGACAACTTTTGGTTTGAACAACCCTGAACTTGAACCGTCCCGGAACCGAGCTTGCCTCGTCCTACGATCCTGAAGCGCTTTGAATTGTTCACGAAGTTTTCAACTTTTCTGAATTGCCCAACACATTACACGACGACCCTGAAGTGTCCACAAAGTTTTATGAGGTGTGCAGAAACTTTAATGAGTTGTGACGAACATTTCCGGAAGTGTTCCGCTTTTTCAACAATCGAAAGCACTCACAACACCATTCTTGAAAAGCCAAAAATAATTTGTAATGTTCCTATAACATTTAAGCTTTAATTTCCTGGATAGTCCCAAACTTCTCCTGAAGCGCTCAGAACATTTTTGTTAAATCCAATGAATCTTTGAGCAGTATGAAGCGCTTACTACACTCCTGAAATGCCCAAAACATCTCTGAAGCGCCCAAAACATTCCTGGAACGCACGCAACAATTTCTGCAGAGGCTATAACGATTTCTGATCACCACATAACTATCTCTGAAGCTTCCATAACATTTCAGGACGAAGTTTAAACATCTTCTAGACAGTTCCGAACATTTACAGAAGCGCTCAGAACGCTTATGAAGCCCCAGACAACTTTTGAAAAACCCAGTGCATTTTGGAAGAGTCCAGTATATTCCCCAAAGTACCCTTAATTGCCCAGATTTTTCTTAAAGAATTTCGAACATATCTGAGCAACATTTGAAACCCTTAAAACATTTCTGAAGTACCCAAAACATTCTTGAAATGCAGGCAAAATTTTCTGAAGCGCCCAAGACATCCCCAAAGCGTTCGAAACCCCCTTAACGGCCCAAAACATACCTGAAACGTACGCAACAATTTCTGTAGTGGCTATAACGAACATTTACTGAAGCGCCCTGAACGCTTATGAAGTCCCAGACACCTTTTGAAAAACCCAGTGCATTTTGGAAGAGCCCAATACATTCCCTAAAATATCCTTAATTGTCCAGCCATTCTTGAAGAGCACGCAATTTTTTTTTGAAGAGTCCATAATAACCTTTGAAGAGTTGATTTCGTTTCAGGAAGAGGTTAAAATATGTTTTGGATAATACCGAGGCGCTTATGAAGTTCCGAGCTAATTTTGAAAAGCACTTTTTAAGAGTTCAGCATATTTCTTAAAGTATCTTTGACCCCCTAAATATTTCCTGAAGCCTTACGAACGCTTTGAGCATTTCGAAATTCTAAAACCGTTCTTGAAGCGCCCCAAATAATTTCTGGTAATCACATAATAATCTCTGAAGCGTTGATAATATTTTTGGAGGAGGTTTAAATATTTTCTGGATAACCCCAAACGTATAAAGAAGCGCCTAGAACGTTAATGAAGTCCCAGAACATTTTTATAATTTAAAATGAATTCAGTTTATTCTTTAAAGTATCGATTAATCACCCAGTCATTTTCTGAAGCGTCCTGGCCATTTTGTGCGCAGTTTAAAGAGATGAAAACATTTCTGAAACGCCCAAAACATTTTTGAAATGTCCACAATAATTTCAGGAGCACCCATAACAATTTCCGAAGCATATGTTACATTCCAGGACGATATAATATTTTCTGGATAATTCCAAACACTTTCTGGGCAATCCCAAACATTTTCTGGATAAATCCAAATAATTTCTGGACAATTCCAAGCACTTTGTGGATAATCCTGAGCATTTTATGGACAATTCCAAATAATTTCTGGATAATTCCAAACATGTTCTGGAAAATTCCAATTTGTTTCTGGATAGTCCCAAACATTTTCCGGATAAATCCAAACACTTCCTTGACAATCCCAAACACTTTCTGAATAGTCCCAAACATTTTCTGGATAAATCCAAACAATTTCTGGAGAATTCCAAACACTTTATGGATAATCCCTAGCATTTTCTGGTCAATTCCAAAGAATTTTTGGATAATTCAAAACATTTTCTAGATAATTCCCAACACTTTGTGGATAATCCCAAGCATTTTCTGGACAATTCTAAGTAATTTCTGAATAATTCCAAACATTTTCTAGATAATTCCAAACATTTTCTGGATAATCAAAACAGTTTCTGGTTAGTTCCAAAGACTTTCTGGATAATCACAAACATTTTCTGGATAATTCCAAACATTTTCTTGACAATCCTAAACACTTCCTGGATAATCCCAAACATTTTCTAAGTAATTCAAAACACTTTTTGGATAAACCCACACTGTTTCTGGATAGCCCCAAACACTTTCTGGGTCATCCCAAATATTTTCTATATAGTTCCAAACTTTTTCTAGATAATCCCAAACTCTTTCTGGGCAATCCAAAACATTTTCTGGGCTATTACAAACACTTTCTGGATAATCCAAAACATTTTCTGAACGATTCCAAGGACTTTTTGGATAATTCAAAACTTTTTCTGGATAATTCCAAACATTTTTTGGATAAATCCAAACACTTTCTTGACAATCCCAAACATTTTCTAGATAATCCCAAACATTTTCTGGGCGATTCCAAACATTTTCTGGATTATTCAAAACACTTTCTGGATAAACCCAAACAGTTTATGGATAATCCCAAACTCATTCTGGGCGATCTCAAATATTTTCTATATAATTTCAAACTTTTCGCAGATAATTCCAAACACTTCCTGGATAATCCCAAACATTTTCTGGGCGATTCCAAACACTTTCTGGATCATCCCAAACATTTTCTGGATGATTCCAAGGACTTTCTGAATAATTCAAAACACTTTCTGGATAAACCCAAACAGTTTCTGGGTAATCCCGAATATGTTCCTAACTTTTTCTAAATAATCCCAAACACTTTTTGGATAATCCCAAACAATTTCTGGGCAATTCCAAACATTTTCTGGATAAACCCAAACAGTTTCTGGGTAAACCCAAACAGTTTCTGGGTAAACCCAAATAGTTTCTGGGTAATCTTAAATATTTTCTATATAATTCCAAACTTTTTCTGGTTACTTCCCAACAGTTTCTCAATGACCCCAAACACTTTCTGGGCAATTCCATACAGATTCTATATAATTCCAAACACTTTCTGAATAATCCCATACATTTTTTGGATAATTCAAAATATTTTCTGGATAGTTCCAAACATTTTCGGGATATTTCCAAACAGTTTCTGGATAATCCCAAACACTTTCTTCGTAATCCCAAATATTTTCTATATAATTCCAAAGTTTTTCTAAATAATTTCAAACTTTTTCTAGATGATTCAAAACACTTTCTGGATAGTTCCAAAAATTTTCTGGATAATCCCAAACACTTTCTACGTAATCCAAAATATTTTCTAGATAATTACAAACTTTTTCTGGGTAATCAAAACTATTTGCTATATAGTTCCAAACTTTTTCTAGATAACTCCAAACATTTTCTGGATAATCCCAAACACTTTTTGAATAATCCCAAACATTTTCTAGATAATTCCAATCATTTACGAAAGCATCCAGAACGTTGGTGAAGTCTCAGACTATTTTTGAGCAGCTCAATGCATTCCCTGAATTATCTTCAAGTGTCTAAACTACCTTCTGAACATTTATTGAAAAGTGTGAAGCGCTAAAAATGATTGAAGCGCCAAACCATTTTAAAAATATCCGTAAACATTTTTGGAGCACCCATAATAATTTCTGAAGTGTCCATAGTACATTTCGGACAAAGTTCTAGATCGTCCCGAACATTTGCAGAAGTTTCCAGAACGCTCACGAAGTTCCAGGCTATTGTTGGATAGTCCAGAACATCTTTTACGAGGTCAGTATATTCCCTGGAGTATCCTTAAAAATGTAGATATATCCTGAAGCGTTACGAACCTATTTGCATAGTTTGAAACGCTAAAGCATTCCTGAAGGACCCAAACCGTTTGTAATTATCCACAACAATTTCTGAAGCACACATTCTTGAAGGATGAAGTGGTGGATAGTCCCGAGCATGTTCAGTACGTGTTTTGCGTTTTATGGCGCTGAAAGTATACTTGAAGCGTTGAAAACATTCTTGAAACGTCCACAACAAGCCGTTATAACAATTGTTGAAACCTAGGTAAGACGACAGTAGTCTAAGATAGAAGTGCTCAGAACGGTTTCGGTGCCCTCGGTGACTTTTGAAGCGCTCAGCACATTTTTAAAAGGCCCAGTAAATGTTTAAGGAGCCTAGTACATCGCCACAAGTGTCCAGATGTGTCCCAAAGGATTCAGAAGACTCTTTGGCCATTCTAAAACGCTAAATTATTTTTGAAGTTCGTGACAATTCTGATGCACCCTTAGAATTTCAGGGCGACTTTCGATGTTTCTAAACATTTTCATAAGCACCCAGAATATTCGAAGACTCGTCCTGGTTTTGAAAAGCCCATCGTATTTTCTGAAGCATTATAAATTGGGTATTCTGTGAGGGGAAACATCATTTTCAACAATTTCTAAAGAGACTTTAACAATGTTTGAAGCTCCCGTAGCATTTTCACAGCGAGCTTCAAATGTCCTGGGCACTCTTAAGACTTTGTAGAGACGCCCAGAATATTTTTGAAGAGTCTAAAATATTTTCGAAGAGGCCTGTCCATTTTTGAAAAGTCCTGTCTATTTTTGAAAAGTTCTGTCCATTTTTGAAGAGTTCAGTCCATGATTCAAGAGACTGGTACATTTTAGCGGAGCCCAGTACATTCCGTGAGGTGTGTCCGTAGCAAGTCAAGACGTTCCGCGAAGCAGCCCCAATGCTTTTCAAACATTGTGAAGCAACTGAAACCTTCTTGAAGCATCCGAAGCACTCATGACATATAATAATGAGTTGTGAAGATGTCTTAGGAATCCCGTAATATTGTCGGAAGCGCCCAATATATTTTGGAAATCTTAGCCCATTTCGAAGTCCCCGAACAGTTTGCATTACTAGGACATTTTGAAACACGGACAAATTTTAACGTTTCGAAGCCCTGGAGATTTTGCAAGTTGATGAATGTTTTCAAACTCAGGAGATTTTTAATTCATAAATCAGGATACAACTGAAATGCCAGAACTTTCGTAAGGTTCCTGCGTATTTTTCAAGCATTTATATACAAGCAATGTTTAAGTCCAGAAAGTCCAGTCTCTTAAGACTTTCGTTTAATCTGTATTTCCAGCCAAATCTTAGTTCGTAAATTATATTACCGTTTCAGAGATCTGTTCTTCCAGTTTTAATGATCGAGGATCTCAAGATAAGATAAGCGGATAATAATAAATCTTGTGCAACGACACAAATGGTACATAAGCAGATTACAATTAATATTTCATTTGATTAGATTTCAATTGATTGTCACCTATGTACACTCGGGAGGCATATACAGAAAACACGCTTCACATAAAAATAGACATGAAACCTCATTACGTAATTCTATTAAAGCTACGCTGCCTCCCAATGCAAAGATGAAACCCACTCATGTTTATCTACAGTTTGATAACCTTTATGCAGAAAATAAAATCCAGCATATACGTTTGAAGAAACTGAGCTAAATTGATTTTAACAATTTCGACTCGCTGCTTGTGACAATAAGCTGCTATAGTGCCCATTTAATAATTTACCAAAGCAGGCTCGTCACAAACTAGGACTGATCGAAAACAGGAAGCATTTGCAAAACAACGTGGCAAAACAGTGAATGAGGAATAAACAAATTGTAGCATAACAAAATGTGGCAAAACAAGAAATGTAAGCCGAGAAAACATTAAAGTAATTACGGGGCTTATTACAATCAACACACAAATAGTTGTAGGTGAAAAACACTTAAATATTAATATCCACTTAGGTGTTGAAATACCTGTCGGTGATGAAATCGCTTAATTTGATTAGTGTTGATTGGAGCCATTTAGTCAATAAATTTGTATTCCTTAAAATGTTGTAGTTGTGATCAGTAGGGTTGTTTTTGTATGGAAAAATTGGTTTGCAATCAAGATTTGCGTCAGGAATCAAAATCGATTTTTGATCATTAGAGCTGATTTACTTAAGCATTTCGTTTTAATAACAGTTGCTGTAGTTCGGAAAATGAATTTTTCGGGCTGCTTTAGTTAAATAAAAACTCCGTTTCTGATCAATTCAGTGGGTTTTGTTTTAAAGGTCTATTTAAACTCATAACGCAGGATGGGTGAGCGTACATACAAAAAATTGTCGAAATTAAAGACTTACACAAAATGTGTTTCATTGAAAAATCGAAGTTTTTATTTAACAAACACCTTATGAACAGAACATTTCAGTAAATTATTGTGACGAACGAAAAATGCACCAACCAATCGTGGTGCTAAATGAAATGCCAAAAAACAATTCATCTGAGCAAAGCGTCAATCGTTTTCATCCAGCGACAGGTACGTCAAAAGGGGGTATTACATGTTTCAAAGACGAAGGGAGTGTTTACGGCCGAGGTGATAACAAACATCCAATTTTGCAACTTACCTTCTGGTTTACCTTCCTCTTGTCTTTGGTGGCCCTGATGACGACCGGGGGATGCTGCCCGTTGACGGTGGTTTCTTGTTTTTGCGGCTGCAAAACTCTCTTTTCTTCCTTGCTGATGACCTGGGCTGCATTTCGGTTCTTTTGCCACGGGTTCACCTTAGGCAGAGGAGCTTCCACGAAGACCTTCTTCACTTCCACGACTTCTTCCTTGTCCTTCCCCTGGGCGCTTTTGGCTTCCTTGGCCTCTTTGTTCGAAGAGTGTTCGCCTCGTTTCTCGCTCTTCTCTCCGTTGCCGTTCGTGTTTTTGTGGGTGTCTCGGTTGGCTTTTTCCCGTTTCCTTTCGTTTTTACGCTCCTTGCGGCTATGGTTAACCACCGGGGTGAAACTACCCCCATCGTCGGCCGAAGAGCACTCGGTCGGCTCGAGGGGTTGAGGGTTGTTTACCAAAGTTTTGGAGGTTTTCGGCTGTTGGGTCGGTTCTGCGGATTCGTTGATGTTTTCCTTGTTGCTGTTGTCGGATTTGAAATTGAGAACAGCATGAGCGTAAGAGGCTAGTGACGAGTCGGTATCCAGAGGCTTCTCCGGACCTGATCCAGCGGTGGTTGGATTTGTCACGAGTTGAGTAGACATGACAAAAGTATATCAGGTGTAAACCGATCACCAACGATTATTTCTAAATTATATTTAATAATCGAAACAACAATATGGGATGGTAACCATGTTCTACTAAAACAGCATGGCCATGGTGAGACGAGAGATACTCTATGAGAATACCCGAATATTAACAAAAACAAATGCCATTAGTCCACTTACTCTGACCATTTAGCGGTATAGCTCGCTAATAGTGGGCACAAATGAGATTTAAAGAAAAGCACGACTAAATACAACTGATAAAAGTTGCAGATATTTTGATCGACACATTTATTACTAGATGTTAACCTAAGTAGGGAATTAGGGAATTTCGCATTTACCCGTTTCCTCTGACGCTAACCTCGTACCAAAGCTGGAGCACGTTTTTCAAATGTTGCTCTCTTCTTCTCGCGACCGACGTGAAGCAGTTGAGTTATGAAACTACCACGGCCACGTAAAAGTGCAGATAATTTTTACTGCGCACACCAATCGCATTACATTACAAGTTTGTTAGGCAAATTTAGCACCCATTCCAAAAACCAATTAATCATCGATATACACTCATGTAGTCGACACGTTCCTTTGATGTCTATAATGAGTCAATCTTCCGCAACTTAACAGTTTGCCAAAATGATGTAATGGACTTTTTTGATGTCTTCCGGTACCGCCACCTGTTTTGGGGTGACCAGAACACTCGACATCATTGGTGATTGTATGACTATGATTTAAAAACAGTAAATCCCTTCTCTACCTTTTGTCGTGGTGAAGAAGATCCGGAATAAGCTTTAATGTCCTTTGTTCTATTAAATACTAATAATAAATCAACACAGGAAAGTACTTTGAATTCATTGCTTTAATGTCGCAAAAGCAGAGTCACTAAAACATTGTAACTTGTGACCCAATCAGCGGATTGTTACATAACGAAGCAAAATGTCCTTTCTATCTTGTGGAAACAACTCTAAACGGTTCTTACAATCATGGGCATGTTCTGTTTGGTCCACTGTGAGCAAACTTAGCACCCATTCCAAAAGCGAATTTCTCATCGACGTACGTTCATGCAGTCGACACATTCCTTTGATGTCTTTAAGGAGTCAATTTCCTGCAACTTTATAGTTTGCCAAAATGATGTAATGGACTTTTTTGATGCCTTCCGGTACCGCCACCTCTTTTGGGACGACCAGAACACTCGACATCATTGGTGATTGTATGACTATGATTTAAAAACAGCAAATCACTTCTCTACCATTTGACGTGCTGAAGATTCGGAATAAGCTTCAATATCCTTTGTTCTATTAAATACTAATAATAAATCAACACAGGAAAGTTCTTTGAATTAATTGCTTTAATGTCACAAAAGTAGAGTCACTGAAACATTGTAACGTGTGACCCAATCAGCGGATTGTTACATAACGAAGCAAAATGTCCTTTCTATCTTGTGGAAACAACTCTAAACGGTTCTTAGAATCATGGACATGTTCTGTTTGGTCCACTGTGAACAAACTTAGCACCCATTCCAAAAACGAATTGCTCATCGACGCACGTTGATGCAGTCGACACATTCCTTTGATGTCTTTAAAGAGTCAATTTCCTGCAACTTTACAGCTTGCCAAAATGATGTAATGGACTTTTTTGATGTCTTCCGGTACCGCCACCTCTTTTGGGGCGACCAGAACACTCGACATCATTGGTGATTGTATGACTATGATTTAAAAACAGCAAATCACTTCTCTACCATTTGACGTGCTGAAGATCCGGAATAAGCTTCAATATCCTTTGTTCTATTAAATACTAATAATAAATCAACACAGGAAAGTACTTTGAATTCATTGCTTTAATGTCACAAAAGCAGAGTCACCAAAACATTGTAACTTGTGACCCAATCAGCGGATTGTTACATAACGAAGCAAAATATCCTTTCTCTCTTGTGGAAACAACTCTAAACGGTTCTTAGAATCATGGGCATGTTCTGTTTGGCCCACTGTGAGCAAACTTAGCACCCATTCCAAAAACGAATTGCTCATCGACGCACGTTGATGCAGTCGACACATTCCTTTGATGTCTTTAAGGAGTCAATTTCCTGTAACTTTACAGTTTGCCAAAATGATGTAA
Organism: Helochares maculicollis; assembly: GCA_033557835.1. Lineage (NCBI taxonomy): Eukaryota > Metazoa > Arthropoda > Insecta > Coleoptera > Hydrophilidae > Helochares > Helochares maculicollis. The sequence goes on from JAWQRO010000371.1 coordinate 16,357, forward strand.
TGGACTTTTTTGATGCCTTCCGGTACCGCCACCTCTTTTGGGACGATCAGAACACTCGACATCATTGGTGATTGTATGACTATGATTTAAAAACAGCAAATCACTTCTCTACCATTTGACGTGCTGAAGAAGATCCGGAATAACCTTTAATGTCCTTTGTTCTATTAAATACTAATAATAAATCAACACAGGAAAGTACTTTGAATTCATTGCTTTAATGTCACAAAAGCAGAGTCACTAAAACATTGTAACTTGTGACCCAATCAGCGGATTGTTACATAACGAAGCAAAATGTCCTTTCTATCTTGTGGAAACAACTCTAAACGGTTCTTAGAATCATGGGCATGTTCTGTTTGGTCCACTGTGAGCAAACTTAGCATCCATTCCAAAAACGAATTTCTCATCGACGCACGTTCATGCAGTTGACACATTCCTTTGATGTCTTTAATGAGTCAATATCCTGCAACTTTACAGTTTGCCAAAATGATGTAATGGACTTTTTTGATGCCTTTCGGTACCGCCACCTCTTTTGGGGCGACCAGAGCAATCAACATCATCGGTCATTGTATGACTATGATTTAAAAACAACAAATCACTTCTCTACCATTTGACGTGCTGAAGAAGATCCGGAATAAGCTTTAATGTCGTTTGTTCTATTAAATACTTATAATAAATCAACACAGAAAAGTACTTTGAATTCATTGCTTTTAACGTCACAAAAATAGCGTCGCTAAAAACATTGTAACTTGTGACCCAATCAGCGGATTATCATCAAATTTTGACAATTATTGTCTGAAGGTTGATACTTACTTAAAAATCAAACTGATCTCATGTCATAGTTCCTCCTATAAAAAGTACTACCTTTTTTTGTTTTGGAAAAATGCCTTCGCATCCCACATGCTCCCGCATGTGGGTATGTCGGACTTGCACCGACTAAAAAACCAACTTTTCGCCACTTTGGTGGTCGACCCCGGAATCGCCGTAAAAGACATATTGGGTTGGCAACTAAGTAATTGCGGATTTCACTCATAGATGGCTTCAGTTGAATTTTTAGGTTTGCAGACGTAGTACAAATGTAAAACACATTTTGTTATTTGACAGTTGCCAATTTAGCTGTCATTCAATAAAAAAAGTTTTTTGATCGGTTGCGTAGTTTTCGTTTGGCCTTCGTTGAAAAATGGAAAATCAAGAGGAACATTTCCGTCATATTTTGCTTTTTTATTTTCGCAAAGGGAAAAACGCGTCGGAAGCTCATAAAAAGTTATGTGCTGTTTATGGTGACGAAGCTTTAAAAGAACGGCAGTGCCAATATTGGTATGCTAAATTTCGTTTAGGTCATTTTCACTCAAAGATGAAAAAAGCTCTGGTCGTCCAGTTGAAGTCGATGACGGCCTAATCAAAGCAATAATCGATTCGGATGGTCACAGTACAAAACGTGAGATTGCAGAGAAGCTTCATGTATCACATACATGCATTGAAAATCATTTAAAACAACTTGGCTATGTTCAAAAACTCGATACATGTATTCCTCACGACCTGCAAGAAACGCATTTAACCCAACGGATTAACAGCTGCGATTTGCTAAAGAAACGTAATGAAAATGATCCATTTTTAAAACGACCGATAACTGGCGATGGAAACTGGAAATATCAAGAGGAAAATATCGTGGAGCAGGCCAGGTGAACCAACTCAAACATTATCAAAAGCTGATATTCATCAAAAGGAGGTTTTGTTATCCGTTTGGTGGGACTACAAAGGAATTGTCTATTTTGAACTCTTACCACCCAACCTAACGATCAATTCCGATGTCTACATTGAACAACTAACGAAAATAAACAATGCAGTTGAAGAAAAGCGGTCCGAATGGACAAATCAAAAAACTGTTGTAGTCCATCATGACAATGCAAGGCCACACACATCTTTGGTCACTCGGCAAAAATGATTGGAGCTTGGTTGGGATGTAGGATACTCCTACTTTGAAATACCGATAAAATTCGTCTGCGTTCCACCGGCGGCGTCATAGGGAATTCCAACAGTGGTTCTTAACATGTACATGTAATTAATATCTCGGCTACTAATTATGCCCCAAAATGCAAACGAAAACCTATCGCTTATTATTTCTTATATCTATCGCCCCTTAATTTTGAAACAGGCTGTGTTTTGAGTATCCCAAACGTAAGAAATCGTGGGTAATGCCAGGACAACCATCAACATCGAGTACAAAACCGGATAGTTTTGGGAGGAAGACGATGCTGTATCTGTGGTGGGATCGGAAGGGAGTAGAATAGTGTACTACGAGCTTCTCAAACCCGTCCGCTACCGACAACAAATGATCAATTTAAACCACGCATTGATCGACAAACGCCCAGAATGGGTTCGAAAACGCGACAAAGTCATTATGCAGCATGACAACGCTCCTGCACATTCGGTCAAAGTGGTCAAAGAAACGATTTCTTCGGTTGGTTGGAAACTCCTAGCCCACCCGCAGTATTCACCAGACCTGGCGCCTTCTGATTATCGCCTCTTTTAATCGATGGGACACGCACTGGCTGAGCAATACTTCAAGACTTTCGAGGATGTAAACAAATGGCTCGATGAATGGATATCAATGAAAGTTGAAGCTGTCTTTTGGAATGGTATTCATAAATTGCCCGAGAGATGGATAAAATGTGTAAACAGCGAGGGCCAATACTTAGAATAAAGAATGTTTTACCATTGTTTTTAAATAATTGCGTATTTTTCATGGAAAAAAAAGTCAGTTTAAACTTGGGCACTTGATAGGAAGAATTCTAAGATCTATCCATCTCATAATACATGAATGATGGGTTATTAGGAAAAAACACCGCTGGTGCTACAGATAAGAAAATTGAACATACTTATTAGAAAATTTTAAAAATCGTGTGCTACCAATTTTTACATTCCCCTTTCTATACGAAGTATTGGGATCATAAAAAAATTAGACCTCGAGATTTTGACGGATCACCCCGTTTTGAGCGCCCCTGAATCCATTTTGACCATTTTTGGCATGTCTGTGTGTGTATGTAAACACGATAGCGGTCAGGCCGTATGAGCTGGAGCAATGAAATTTGGCATACGGCCATTATCGCACAAACTTAGATTTGTATCAACTTTTGAGGCATGTAGGACCACCGGAAGTACCTGTTTACCTACACAGTTTTGAACAATTTTCAAGTAAATTAGTCTTTAAAATTAAGCTATCGGAATAAAATTTCATGCACATCTTAAATATTGCAAAAAACTGACAGATAAAAATTGTCAACATGATTGGAGCACCGGAAATGCTGTTTTTATAATTTTGAAAATTCCAATTTTAGTAGGTTTTGGAATAAAAAAGTTTTCATAAGGAAAGCTAGATGTGGACGGGTAATAAAACATTTTTGCGATATTTAGCGGCGATCTTAGTTCCATGTAGGGAATGATTCATTGTTTGTTTCTTTCTTTTTTTCCCTCCAGACTGAAATTCCCCTCAGAAAGTAAAGTCATTTCTATGGAGTTGGACGGGCTCGCATAAGAATGTTGACTTAGTTTCTAATGTGTACTTTGTCTCGCCTATCGCTTAATTAAGACCGTTAGGTCTTACCCCAAACTATGAACAACTCGCTGCACTAAATGCTTTGTTAATTAATCTGTCTTCGCTTTTTATGTGCGTAATTTGAAAGAAACGCTGAAGTTTATTAGAATTCCGATGAAGAAACGTTCACAAGTGTAGAAAAACCTCGATTCAATAGATATTGCTACAGAAATTAGAATGTTTAACTAAGTTTTACTTCAAGATAAGCTCCGTCTGTGAATATAATTCGCATTCGTTTTGTGTTATTCTTTACTGGACAGAACGAGCCTCTAAGTGTAATTCCAAAACCTGCAAAACTCTGAAACAGAAAGCAGAACTTTTGAAACAGTTAGAATTTGAAAGACAGCCATCAAGAATACAAAAAAATTAAATTCGACGAAAATTCAGTTATTAAGAAATTACTGCTCAAAATATCTGTTTCAAGGACTAGTTTACTTGAACATTTTTAAAAATTGTACAATCTTTCACTGGTTTTGATGGCCCAAAAGTTGATAAACATCTACAATGTTGCTATAATACCCATAGGCAGACATAACGGGCTAGTTCTTTTATTTTACATATTATTTATGGTATCTGCCAATCGTTATTGTAAGTCCGCATGGCTATTCATGATATATATATATATATATATATATATATATATATATATATATATATATATAACATACATACACACACTGATATTTCTAATTTTTATAGTTCAAAATGTCAATAGAACTGTATAATTTGTAATTATTTACATTTTGTAATGCAAATTCACAAGATGATGTTATTTTAAAAGTAATATGTATATTTATTGTTTTTATATTACTTATATTTATTTGCCACTGTTATTTTGCATCTTTTGTAATAAATCCGATTACGCTACATTTTTTGTTTGAATTCCAGCTCCTGCTAGATATCGTCGGTCTAAAGTAAGAAAGAGTAATGCATAACTTTCTCTCGTTTGAATCGCGCGCCATTTCACTCCGTTCATCTGTCAGACGCTATTTCCTACTTTTTCCACGTAGTTCACAGTTATAGTATGGTTGCTGGGTGGATTAAGTAATGGAAATTACTCTGTATTTATTTCTTAAGATTGGAGGATTTCTAGGCCACCAATAACACGTATATTATAATAACGCGGTTGCCTAATGACAAGGACAATAAATCAAAATGACAGTTTGAATTAATATGACAGTGCAGTAGGCGAATGACTTTGACAGATCAACGCGTACGTACATGAACTCAGTGCAAACGTGATCGATTAAGTTTGCCTCTACGAAAATAAAAAATCGAACCCCAGCTTTCGTGACGATATTATTTGGTATCTACTTATAAACATCAGACTAATACATATAATTTTGAGGCGCTGACATCAGCGCCTCGAAATTTTTTTGAAAGCTGAAACTACCCCAGTTTTATCAATCGATTTATTTCTCTGTTTTATAAGTAAACACTACAATATATTTGAGCAATAAAAGTTTTTAAAAATTACATTATTTCTTCATATAAAATAAAATACGAATTTGGGAGACAATAAAAATAACAACTTCCATCGTCAAAATACACAGATTACATTAAATATATTCAAATATATATATAAAATCACTAACTTAGGTACTATATACAAATAATAACATTTAGGGGCGTTGGGTTAACAGCTGGCCAAGCCGGAGCTTAGGCACAGCTGTTTTCATAAATATATGGCAAAGACATCGTGTTTAAAGTGAGACAAACGACTACATAAGTCAGAGGAGTTACTTAATTATGTATATATATAAAAATAAAATCCTATTTACATCACGAGATATGTACAAGAGGGCAAACAAACGTGGGTCTAACGAATACTTTATACAACGTCATCACAATAAATGACTACAATGTAAGAGTTAAAAATCGTGAATGATATAAGAGTTTAGTTTGGCAAAGGGCAAGGTGGAAGAGGGCGGGCTTTTTAAACTTTAAGTTAGGCTACTGTTAGGTATGCAATAACCGCTGTAAGTACGAATGTCTTCGTCGCTGTATCCTTTTCCTGGGATGATCCCGTATTCCGTATGGTGTCGAGGGCAGTGATGACCATGCGAGCATTGGCAGAGCGTGTTGATGTTGACTTCGTCCATGAATTCTTGGCGTTTTCGGACGGTGAACAGTCGGCATGGCTCTTTTCTTTGGCACCGTAGTTTCTGCGAGACAAAAAGGAACACATTAAAAATTAAATGTTGACACTAAAGACTGGGATAGAATGTTTAGGTACTGAGGCCAACTTTAGGTCTCTAGACACTACTGGGTAGTCCCGTCTATCTTAGTCACTAAATACATATTTGGGAAGCAAGTAATTTGGGCGCTTAAGAACACCCAGTAAACTCTAATCGCGAAATGTGTGGCTGAAAATGCTATTTTTTTATTTTGTAAGTTTTATATCAAGTTGTTCCTGGAATGCCCAGTGAAAACTCGAAGCTGGACTTTATCTGTATATCTTGGAAACATGGTTTAGTTCTTGGGCTCTGGTGACTACAGTTTAAGTATCGACACAGCAGTGACTTAGCATACATCTAGAACCAATTCTGCTTCGCTTACTGGGAATTCGCTCGCTACGATCGCTCATCCATTGCGGAGTCGAAATGCGTTAACACGCTTAAATATATACTCGAAAGATTGCATTAAAGAAGCAATAGTGGAAGAAACGAAGACGTAGAGTTTTAAAAACCGAGTTGCTAAATCAGCAGGAATAAACCTTATAGGCCACCCCAAATACACATATATAAGCACAGTGGCCTATAGACAGGGACATTTAAATTCAGAATTCGATAGAATTCGGAGAATGGTGCAATCGCAGTGACAGTTTGAATTAGTGCGACAGTTCAGTAGCTTATGCTCAGAGTGCACTTTTGACTGACAAATAGATTTGCGTAGGAATTGTTGGGCTAAGAAAATCTTATTTGCGTACAGAAATTAACAAATAATTACTTGGTAGGTTTTGCGTCCATTTTGGCTAAAACGAACCCCACAGAACGTTATAACAGCCAACGAAATTAAATGCTGGAGAAGATGTAACAGTCCTGTGAGAAGATCAGCTCCGGAATGAGCAAATAAGACGAAAAAGAATGTCGGTGAATACACAGTGTAAACGATTGCTAAAGTAAGGACATATAAGGAGATCATCCCCCAGCAGATAGATAAGAAGAGTAACTGAATGGGGTCCCATCAGACGACGGAGAGACGTAGACTAAGAATCTCTTTTAAAAGCGAGCAAACCGTGGAAAGAAGGGGCTTAAGCGATAGAAGGTGGAATAGAGACATATAAAAATGGAGAAACCGGTTAGGAGAGGGTAGACAGCGTCGGCTAAATTGTTTGCGTTCCATCTTTCGTACCTTAACTTCATGGTTCACGTTTATACTTAGTTTTCCAAATATATTTTCAAGCCTATTCATTCCTCAACGCGGCCGAGCCCCGAAGTAAGCGAAGTTTATGTCATTCTATGTGGGATTTTATTTTGCAAAGCTTATTTAATTCTTAATACTGTTCCACGTCAATAGATTAGCAAAAAATCTGGAGTGTCTCCACTCAACATTCCCGTATAAATATATGTACGACATAAAAGTACGTGTCATTAATGATTATAAAACTACGAACACTTGCATGAGTTTCAAAACTAAAAGCAAAAGTTTTAATAATCATAATTTACATATACTTCAATGTCTATTTTCAACACATTGATATATTCAAAAGGAATATTCAATCCTTTTTCAGTACAAATATATCATCGGAATATTTTTAATATGTACTGTACAAAACTTTGTGTGTAAAAAATATATATTAGTCACTAGTCTGCAATATGGAACGCTTGTAAATACCTTTTGCGAAGGCTTGAATTTTAAAATGTGAATTCTTAACTAAAGGAAGGGTCTAGTTTTAGAACATAAATTCATAACTAAAAAATGAAATTTATGACGGTAAAGTCCCACTTCCGGTTTTCAAATTTACACGGAACTATTTGCTATTGCTATATTTTCCATGCTAAGCATTTTTGTAACATTTTTGCAAATTTTTTTATCCCAAACATTTTTTATTCCAAGGCCTACTAAAATTGAAATTTTCAAAATTATAAAAATAGGACTTCCGGTGCTCCGATCATGTTGAACATTTGTATCTGTCAATGTTTTGCGATACTTAAGATGTGTACGAAATTTCATTCCGATAGCTTAATTTTAAGGACTACTTTACTTGAAAATTGTTCAAAACTGTGTAGGTAAACAGGTACTTCCGGTAGTCCTACATACCTCAAAAGTTGATACAGATCTAAGTTTTTGCGAATAATACCAAAAATGGTCAAAATGGATTCAGGGAGCACTCAAAACGTAGAGAGCCGTCAAAATCTCGAGGTCGAATTTGTTCATGATCCCAATACCTTCCCTTTACTATTTTTCGTAAAGTATTCGGGAAAATAAAAATGAAATTTATGACGGTAAAGTCCCACTTCCGGTTTTCAAATTTACACGGAACCATTTCCTATTGTTATATTTTCCATGCTAAGCATTTTTGTAACATTTTTATTCCAAGGCCTACTAAAATTGGAATTTTCAAAATGATAAAAATAGCACTTCCGGTGTTGAAAATTTGTATCCGTCAGTTTTTTGCAATATTTAAGATGTGTACGAAATTTCATTTTAATAGCTTAATTTTAAAGACTACTTTACTTGGAAGAATTTCAAAACTGTGTAGGTAAACAGGTATTTCCAGTGGTCCTACATGCCTCAAAAGTTGATACAGATCTAAGTTTTTGCAATAATGGCCGTATACCAAATTTCATTGCTCCAGCTCATACGGTCTGACTGCTATCGTGTTTACATACACACACACACACACATAGACAACATGCCAAAAATGGTCAAAATGGATTCAGGGGCACTCAAAACGTGGATATCCGTCAAAATCTTTTCGTAGAATTTTGTAATGATCCCAATACCTTCCCTTTACTATACTTCGTATAGAATACGGGAATGTAAAAATGAAATTTATGACGGTAAAGTCCCACTTCCGGTTTTCAAATTTTCACGGAACAATTTGTTATTGATATATTTTCCATGGTAAGCATTTTTGTGACATTTTTGTAAAATTTTTTATTCCAAGGCCTACTAAAATTGGAATTTTTAAATGTGATAAAAATAGCACTTCCGGTGCTTCGATCATTTTGAAAATTTGTATCTGACAGTTTTTTGCTATATTTAAGATGTGTGCGAAATTTCATTCCGATAGCTTAGTTTTAAAGACTACTTTCTTTGGAATCTTCCAAAACTGTGTAGGTAAAGAGGTACTTCCGGTGGTCCTACCTGCCTCAAAAGTTGATACAGATCTAAGTTTTTGCGATAATGGCGGTATACCAACTTTTTTCATGACACCAATACCTTCCCTTTACTATACTTCGTATTGTATACGGGATAATTAATTCTCCACTTCATATGAGCGTTAAAGTTGTTCTCTTCACTACGTTGTACTATTAATTGTCCTGTCAACTGAGCGGCTTCTTTTGCGCATAATTTACAGTTTCAGAAGGACCATGTGCAATAGTTCAGAACAGGCCAGACTCAGAGAGTCGATTCTCAAATATTGTTGATTAAGTTTTGCCAAGCAAGCCGGTTAGGTAAAAGTCTCGTTGTCCAACTAACTCAGTAGGACGAAAACTTCTTTGTAAGTCCGGTTGACTAATGCGCAGGCAGTGATTATTGAAATAATTTGAAGCGTACTCCCAATCAAGCATAACTTATTTTATTCTTGATGCCTTCCTACTTTTATATTACGTTTTGATTTTACAATTCACATAAAAAACATAAGAAGATGGCTAGGACGGTTATCAAGACTGCATACGTAAGTCCTAAAAGTCAATCATAATTGGCATAAGCTTCGCCTGCTCGCGATTCGTTCGCTGCTATCTTATGCTCACAACGCACCCTCAGATTGAAAGCTTTACAATAGCATATTGTTTTATGTTAATATCTCACTTGCTATATTCTTCAGTCTATTTAGTCTAAGTGAGCAAAATGAACATGCTTTTAACTCCTCTTATGGTACAGTTTCTTGTCCAAACATACTCGTAACGATATGTTTGATAATAATAACACACTAGGTTAGTTGAAAAGCTCGCGGAGCGAAGACTTTAATTCGTTGATAGAGCTGCAATTTCGACTGCATTCAAAGTCACATGCTTCAAATGAACGCATCTGCAAATTTCAACTCGTTATGACTTGCCAGTGTGTTTTTATGACGCTTTGATGTTAGACGTGTCAACATAATTTAATCATAGAAAAAATTGAGCATAGTGCGGTAATAACATTTTTATTGAAAAATGGTTTGAAGACGATGGAAATTTATAGTGAAATGGTGAATGTGTTAGGGGATGCTGCTCCATCTAAGACAATGGTCTGTAAATGGGCATTAGAATTTAAACGTGGTCGCACAAGCCTAGAAGATGATCCTCGTTCAGGACGTCCAAAAAGCGTGGCCACTGAAGAAACGATCGATACCATTCATGATATGGTCATGAATGACCGAAAGTTAGCCTTGAGTGAGATTTCTGAGACCATGAATGTCTCAACTGAGCGAGTACTTCATATTTTAAAAGATGTGCTAGGCCTCAGAAAGCTTTGCGCACGATGGGTGCCGCATTTCTGAATTTGTGATCAAAAACCACTTCGAGTGACATTTGGAGCTTTTTCAAAAAAATAAAAAAGAGTTTTTACGTCGTTGCATCACTATGGATGAAACCTGGGTGTATCACTATGATCCCAAGCTGCGACAACAAACCTCAAAGTGGACTGAGCCTGGTTGTTTAGCCCCAAAACAACCAAAATGGTCCAAATCATCTAAAAAGGTTATGGCATCGGTTTTCTGGGATGCAAAGGGTATTTTGTTGATCGATTATCTTCAAACAGGTGAAACCATAGTAGGAGAGTATTATTCAAATCTGTTGGGTAAGTTAAATACAAAAATTAAAGAAAAGAGACCTGGCTTGAAGAAGAAAAAATCCTCTTCCATCAAGGTATCGCGCCAACACAAATGTGTTCAAACAATGGCCAAATTGAACGATTTACAGTATGAATTGATCCACCATCCGCCTTACTCTCCCGATCTAGCCTCTTCGGACTTCTATCTATTTCCAAATTTTAAAAAATTTCTCAGTGGAAAGCGTTTTTCCGCAAATGAAGAAGTTATAGTGACTGTGAACCAATATTTTGGCGAGCTTCCAGAAAACCATTTTAGAGATGGTATAATTGAATTGGAAAATCGTTGGAGAAAATATATTGAAGTTATGGGAGAATACACTGAAGACTAAAGGTATTTTTTTTAGTTTTGCCCTTTTTTTATCCCAGCTGCAGAATTACTATATTCACTATTAACTATCACTATCAACACCGTTGATTATTTTGCATTGTTAAATATCATGTATAAATGGTATAAAAGAAACGTATTAAGAAATATTGTTCTACAGTCAATTTTGTAGCCTGTTAACTAAATAAATGTACCCATTATTGCGTGATCGTTTAAGGAGACAACATGGTTGTATGCCTAAATTTATAGGTCAGTAAATGTCATGAGACCATTTTCTTTTATTGGGGGACTCTGACTGAATGCATCCGTTATCTGTAAGGATATTTGGGCTCAAGAATGGCTCAATAGAACCTTTAGGTGTCTAGACCAAAAATATGTTTCTAGACAACACTGATTGGCTCTACTCCTTTAGGTGAATAACTCTTTTGCAAAACTTAAATTAAGGCCAGACAATGTAACTTACGCTCTGAGGGGCGCAGGCAAATGAGTATTCGTAGTTGGAGGTCCCGTCTGGCTCATGAGACGCCTGCCTTTTGATGAAGTAAGTCACCGAGTTCTTGGGACAATAGCAGTGAACGATCTGTTCCGTGGCATTATTTGGGCTCAATCGGAGCGACCAGGTGATGTCTCGAAAATACCGACACTTGGGCAGCTTCTTGACAGGCTCGCACATCTTGTATTGGCGCGTTTTGTCGGCCAAAGTGTGACCATCTTCGTACTGCAAAGTGGAAGGGCAAGTCCTGCCGTTGGGACATCGGCACTGACGCTCGATCCAAGGAGAATCGTAGATGTCAACTTTGCTGCAAACCGCCCTCGGCCGGCAAATAGGCAGATCATCTTCCGAGTCCTGTAAGACAAACGAATTTGAGACATTGAAACAAATTAAACATGGAAAAAGACACACACAACATCCAATAAGCACAAATCTTTCTGTAACACAAGTGTTTCATCCAGCCCGAAAGACCAAAAATATATCATCCAGCTCTAAAGAACTTCATACTTAATACTAATCTTAAAACTAAAACTTATGAGAAAGTGGTGGGGACGCCATCCTCTCCTTTTAGCGACCCAATAGGACGAAACAACAAGAGACAGCAAGGACGAAACAGAACTAGCAACATGGAACATAAACAAATTGATAGGAAAGAAGATCAAAATAGTAGAAGAATTAGACAGTAAAGTGGGATCACTAAATGTAAGAGAAATGAAGAAAAAAGAAGAAATATCCATTAGGCTCACAGAGAAAATAGAAGAAACGTTGCTCAGAACTTTAGGAATAATCTTACAGTTTGAAGAAGAAAGCGTGATTCACATATATATCACAGTCGAAGCAACTCTAGATGAAGATAAGGCATTTTACATAAACTCGCCAGAAGACAATGAGTAGGATGCGAGAGGAAACCAAGAAACAATACTTTTGGGAGATTAGAACGCAAGAGTACAATACTAGCACAGGAGCTATAGTAAAAAACAGTATAAAACAGAAGAAAACAGTTTGGAAAACCAACGCTGAGACATTTGTCTTCAGTGTCTACTCAAAAGCATTGGGTAGAATAAGTGCCAAAATGTAGGGAATGTCAGAAGCAACGAGGGAGGCGAAAGTGGAGAGTTGGATCAATTCGATAAGAAAGAAACGAATAATGTAAGACTTTTGGGCGCAAATCAACGGATTTTAAGGGGAAAAGAAGGACGAAATTAGAACAATCTACGCTAAGAAGAGTGAATGGAAGAGGGCTAGGAAGCAAATACTGAAGCATAGAATGGATACTAAGCAAAAAAGTTGAAGGAAACAGAGAGCTAAAGTCAGCCAATATAATAAACGAATTAACAGTTGGAAGCAATAGTTTAGAGATGGAAGGAGAAACGGAAGTCTTCAAAATCTGTGGGAAAAGCAGCGACAGAGGATGTGATGACATTAGAAGGGAGAAAAAGTAAAGACTGGCTGTGGATCTGCTCATGGAGGCATGGAAAGCTAAAAGGATCTCTAAAAGTTAGAAGGCTGATCTGATAGTAGGTGTACCTGGAAAGGGGATCAGAAGCAATGCGACAACTATAGAAAAACCAATGGCTTGTCCAAATTACCGGGAAGATTTAAAAAATAATCCTAGAGAAGAGATGTGGCGAAGAAAAACTTGAAGACAGATAAACAGACTTAAGACCAGTAAGATAGGCTGACGATTAATGGAACGGGAACTGGAAAATATGGTATTTATAGATCTAAAAGCATCCTCTGACAGACCAACAAGAGAAGAAGTCTGGAGGTGTAGAAGAATTTGCAGTATCTAGAAGGTACATAGATGCCATAGTGAAGTGGCTGAAAACTGTCTTATGAACACAGAAGTTAAGCAAAGAGATAGCCTAAGCCGACTTCTGTTTATCACATTAATGGACTAAGTAACAAAAAGAGCTAGGTATATAGTATATAGACCATATAGAGTATCACTCGCTACTACTATAGGATATAAATACCTCAAATCTTTCTCTACTTCGAAAACGTGGTACTATTAACAAACTCGAAAACGAGATGCAAAAGCTACTTATGGAAGAGAGAAATGGCAACCATGAGAATTGACACCAATTTAGAGAAACAAAAGTAATGGTAGCCAACAAAAACAATGAAAAGACCAACAAAAAACAATGAAGAGATCAACCAAAACCAATGAAGAAATCAACCAAAACCAATGAAGAAATCAACCAAAACCAATGAAGAAGTCAACCAAAACCAATGAAGAAATTAAGCAAAACCAATGAAGAAATCAAGCAAAACCAATGAAGACATCAATCAAAACCAATGAAGAAATTAAGCAAGACCAATGAAGAAATTAAGCAAGACCAATGAAGAAGTCAATCAAAACCAGTGAATAAATCAACTAAAACCAATCAAGAAATCAACTAAATCCAATGAAGAAGTCAACCAAAACCAATGAAGAAATCAAGCAAAACCAATGAAGAAATTAAGCAAGACCAATGAAGAAGTCAATCAAAACCAGTGAATAAATCAACTAAAACCGATCAAAAAATCAACCAAATCCAATGAAGAAGTCAACCAAAACCAATGAAGAAATCAAGCAAAACCACTGAAGAAATTAAGCAAGACCAATGAAGAAATTAAGCAAGACCAATGAAGAAATCGACCAAAACCAATGAAGAAATTGACTAAAACCAATGAAGAAATCAACCAAAATCAACGAAGAATTTAAGCAAAACCAATGAAGAAAGCAACCAAAACCAATGAAGAAAATCAACCAAAATCAATGAAGAAATCAACCAACACCAATAAAGAGATAAATCAAAACCCTTGAAAAAATCAACCAAAACCACTGAAGAAATCAAGCAAAACCAATAAAGAAAACAACCAAAAACAATGAAGGAAGCAACCAAAACCAATGAAGAAATCAACCAAAACCAATGAAGAAATCGACCAAAACCAATGAAGAAGTCAATCAAAACTAATGAAGAAATCAACCAAAGCCAATGAAGAAATCAACCAAAACCAATGAAGAAGTCAACCAAAACCAATGCAGAAATCAAACAAAACCAATGAACAAGACAATCAAAACCAATAGAAGTCAACCAAAACCAATGATGAAATCAAGCAAAACCAATGAAGAAATCAACCAAAAACAATGAAGGAAGCAACCAAAACCAATGAAGAAATCGACCAAAACCAATGAAAAAATCAACCAAAGCCAATGAAAAAATCAACCAAAGCCAATGAAGAAAGCAACCAAAACTAATGAAGTATTCAACCAAAACCAATGAAGAAGTCAACTTAAACCAATGAAGTAATCAACCAAAACCAATGAAGAAATCAAAAAGACATGGAGATGAAATGTAAACAGTGGGGAAACAGAGCAACATGAGATCAAACAGAGGAAATAGACTAATAAAAATATATTCTGCAGTCAATATGACCCAACTGGGCAATAAACAAAATAGAAAAGGAAGAGAAGATACATAATACAGTACCAAGACTGTGAAAATGAACGCTTAGCAAACATTAAGAAATGATGACTCATTCATTAGTGATTAAAGGTGTTAGAAAGACAACGGGAGCAGCTGAAATAGACCGTTTAAGAAGAAGTCAGAAAAGTAGTGAATCAGGAATGCGGACAATGATGAATCAAGTAGAAAAAATTAACCTTGTATCTGGCCAAAATGGAAACTGGTAGGTTGGGAAAGAAAATGATGGATATGGGGGGACAAAGAAGACAGAAAGGAAGACCTAAGGGAGCGTGGTTAAATCTGAGGGCTATAGAGGAGGAAAAGGGACAACATTGCAAGATTTAAAATATTGGGGGTAAACATAGAATATGGAAAAAGAGCTCGAGTCCGCCTTCGACGCCTGAAAAGGCAAAAATGATAACCCAAAGAAATATATTTTTTAAATATTTAAACTTCGCTTTCAAAAAATAGAAACAAACATTGCGTCAGCGACGTCACTGGGCTAAGCCAATAGAAAAATCGCAGCTTGCTTTCTATTGGGTAGTCCGGGTGAGGTCAGTAACTTGACGTTTAAACGCAAAACGAATTAATTTACTAATAAGAGCATATTTGTAATTCGCGAGGATTCTGTAATGTGTGCTATTTGTTGCGGTAAATGTGGCATTCAGAATTGATTCCGAGTGCGAATCAACGAGTCACAAGCGCAGCATCCTCAACGGCGAGCCAATAAAACGAACGGCCGCCGCCACTGACGTGTTGTATTCTGGAGCAAGAGGCGCAGATATGCAAGAGGTTCGTAAAGGACGAGAGCGACAATTTGCCAACAACGAACGGTTTTGTACGCTCATTCAACTATTTTTAGACGAACACAAAACCTTATTCACCAATTCTTAATTTCCTACTTGGATTTAATTAAAACGATTCTCGAAACTTAAATCGATTTTTAATATCTCATTTAATGAAATATTATACCCGAGAGATGGATTTACTTTCTCTTAATTTACACAAATCGAATGGCAAGAGAGGAAATATTATAAAAACAATAATATACCGAGTCCCGCTGGCACTTAGATTAAATTGTCGACCGTTATTTTGTTGGGCATATAAAGTTCAGATGTTTTCATGGCGCCTCAGATTTTTAGAGCTTCTGAGGAGATTTTTCTTTTTCCTAGGCCTCCTCCACTCATTAACTCAATCATATTAACTTAACCCTGAACCTCATGATATAAGTTAGCCTTATAATATAAATTACCGTTGCAATATAAATTAACGTTGCAATATAAATTAATGTTACAATATAAATTAACGTTATAGTATAAATTAACATTGTCATACAAATAGGCCTTGAGAAAATTTTATAAGACATAAATTTATTTTGTTGTAGATGATTGGAATCCAAGATTTTGATTAATGTTTTAGGGCCAGAGAGATGATTCCTGCGGGGAGCATGACGCAATGGAATGCGTTTATTACAGCAGAGTGGTAGTACCGGAAGCAGCAGTTGACCAGAAAGGTTGTCTATCTTAAAAATCTTTGAAGTTACATATTTAAGCGCCCTCATTTAGGGTCTTCTTTAAAATAATACGACACTTTGATCTCTAAGTCGGGGATGAAGTGATTTTTAAATAGCAGTACCCAAGTTCGTGCCGATCTCTACGTATATTTTGAACTCGAGAGTTGAAAGCACTTTTGTAATTATGGTAATAGATGGCAATCAGAGGGCGCGAGGTCTGGCGAATACAGTAGATGACGTAAATACTTCCCAAACTCCAACAGTTGAATTATCGAATACAAATGAGGCCGCGCGTTGTCCTGGTGTACCATAACGACTTTCCGATTCGCTATTTATGAACGTTCTTTGTTCAACTGCTGGTTTAAGTTCATGAAATTAAGAACAATACTCTGAATGTCTGTTCTTTCTCCTAATAACAGAGGAAACCTTTCTAATCTACCAGAGAACTGTGCATGATAGTTTCTGGCCGGGACTGACAGACATTGGTGTTTGATTCCAGTTTCCCAGACATCATTTCCACTCGACATTATTTTGAGCGATCCATTTTTCATCGTCTGTCACTATTTGCTTTAAAAATGTCCTCTCCTTGTTGCATTTGTAGATAGATCCTCAAATGGAAGGACCATCTAACAGATTTTTCTTCGTTAAATCGTGGAGTCTTTACATCAAAACCGTTTATGCAGCCAAGCTACTCACGTGGATTATACAATTTGACATATTTAACACTTCTGTTAATTTACCCGTCATGGCTAATTCTCGATCGTTGTTTTAGTCTGATCTTCACCTGCGGTGGAGGGTCTACCTACAGCGTTCTTGTTCTCTAAGAATGAAATCACCAGGTGCAGACCAAGTGAGCCATTTCCGCCCAGTTCTTTCAGTTACAGCGCCTACGTCACAAACAGTGCCTATCTTGTGCCTCTTGAGCTGCATTTTGCCTTGCTGGTGCCCCAATTGCGTCCGAATTTTAATGGCATTTAGGATGTGGACAAACTTGCATCCTAATAGCACTATTTTATCGACTAGCCTACTTACAAAATTAAAAACTGTAGATAAACACGTGCGCACACAGATGACATGCTAAAAATGGGCAAAAAAAATTCAGGAGTCCTCAAAATTTGAAGTCGAATTTTGTAATGATCGCATACCTCGGTATAATAATTCGGGAATGCTAAAAAGTGATACAGCACCAGGTCACGTGGAATAAGATTTGCCCCTGCTCATTCCTTAGTTTATCTTCACATGACAGCATAATCCTGAGTAAGCGAAGCAAACTGTCTACGCGTGCACTCATTTCTATGAAAATATGACCTCTTCTGGCTGTTCTAGAAGATTTGATAGTTTTTAGAGTGTCTGCAAAATAATTGTAAGTTTCTCGTTCCACTTCCTCTTTAATATGAGACATTTAAAAGTAAGAGATAGTACTTCCGGTAATCCGATCACGTCAAAATGGTGCATCTACTAATTTTTCAGCGTTTTTAAGGCGTGGATAAAATTACAATTGGGCAGTTCTGTCGTAACGGCTTGAAATTTGGTAACTATTTAGGTCAATAAACAGTTCCGGTAGTACCATAAAGCCCAAATTGACGCAGGCGATCGCCGAGAAGCGAGAATTGGTCAATATGAAGGGTGTTGTGTCTCGGGGAGACAACGCCAGGTCGCCCACACTTTTAATAACGCAGCAGAAGCTCTTGTTGTAGCGCACCCGCCGTAAAGTCTACACCTGGCGCCAGCCAATTATCACTTTTTGCGCTTGCATGGTAAAAAACTGGCCTCAAGAAAAATTTGTAAAAGTTAGCTCTCCAAGTTGTTTACCAATAGAGACGAGGACTTACTTGTTCAGTCATAGAATTATGAAATTGCTTTCAAAATGGACAAGTTATCGAAGAAATCGGCGCATTTTTGATCTAAATCCGAAAATCCCGTTAATTTCACCATCGCAATAACGAAAAATAGGCGGAATTTCTTTCTTAATTAACTAGTAAAAAGTCACCTTACCTCCGGTCGTCAAGATTGCTGCTCTTGCCGGATATCACCTGGAGGAATTTTCGAAAAAATCCTCTAATTGATGGTGGTACGCGGGGGCCGGAAGCGAAGCGTCACCATCCTTCGCATTTTTACATTCCCGTATACTATACGATGTAAAGGAAAGGTATTGGGATCATGAAAAAATTCAACCTCGACATTTTGACGGTTCTCCACGTTTTGAGTGCCTCTGAATCCATTTTGACCATTTTTGGCATGTTGTCTGTGTGTGTATAAACACGATAGCGGTCTGACCGTATTAGGTGGAGCAATGAAATTTGGCATACGGCCATTATGGCAAAAACTTAGTTCTGTATCAAGTTTTGAGGCATGTAGGACCACCGGAAGTACCTGTTTACCTACCCGGTTTTGAACAATTTTCAAGTAACGTAGTCTTTAAAATTAAGTTAGCGGATTGAAATTTCGTACACATCTTAAATATTGCAAAAAACTGACAGATACAAATTTTCAACATGATCGGAGCACCGGAAGTGCTATTTTTATAATTTTGAAAATTCCAATTTTAGTAGGTCTTAGAATAAAAATGTTTACAAAAATGCTAAGCATGGAAAATATAGCGATAATAAATAGTTCCGTGCAAATTTGAAAACCGTAAGTGGGACTTTTCCGTCATAAATTTAATTCAGGTCAATAAACAGTTCCGGTAATACTTTAAAGCCCAGATTGAAGCAGGCGATCGCCGAGAAGCGAGAATTGGTCAATAAGAAGGGTGTTGTGTCTCGTGAAGACAACGCCAGGTCGCCCACATTTTTAACAACGCAGCAGAAACTTCGAGCGCTTAATGGGAGGTTATAGTGCACCCGCCATAAAGCCTAGACCTGGCGCCAGCCAATTATCACTTATGCGCTTGCAAGGTAAAAAACTGGCTTCAAGAAAAAACTATAAAAGTTAGCTCCCCAAGTTGTTTACCAATAGAGACGAGGACTTACTGCTTCAATCATGGAATTACGAGATTGCTTTCAAAATGGACAAGTTATCGAAGAAAACGGCGCTTTTTTGATCTGAATCCGAAAATCCAGCTAATTTCATCATCGCAATAACGAGAAATAGGCGGAATTTCGTTCTCAATTAACTAGTAAAAAGTCACTTTACATCCGCTCGTCAAGACTTTCGCTCTTGCTGAATATCGCTTGAAGAAATTTTCAAAAAAATCCTCAAATTCATGATGATACGCGGTGACCGGAAGCGAAGCGCCACCATCCTTCGCATTTTTAATTAACATTTCAGTTTTCGAACAATCCGAAACGCAGGTCGCGAAAAATCCCTTTTGTCTAACCTAACTTTAGGTCAATAAATAGTTGCGGCAGTACCGAGCCCGTCCAACTCCATAGGATGAGCTTGTCTAACTTCTGAGGGGAATTTCAGTCTGGAGGGAATCAAGAAAGAAATAAACAATGAATCATTCCCTACATAGAAGTGAGATCGCCGTTAGGTATCGAAAAACAATTATTACCCATCTACATTTAGCTTTCCTTATGAGTGGGAGGCCCTTGCGGTAGTACCAGAAAGCCCAGATTGAAGCAGGCGATCGCCGAAAAGCAAGAATTGGTCAATAGGCAGGGTGTTGGGTCTCATGGAGACAACGCCAGGCCGCACAAATTTTTAACAACGCAGCAGAAGCTCCGAGCGCTTAATGGGTGGTTGTAGCGCACCCGCCGTAAAGCCTAGACCTGGCGCCAGCCAATTATCACATTTTGCGCTTGCATGGTAAAAAAACTGGCCTCAAGAAAAAAATTGTGAAAGTTAGCTCCCCAAGTTATTTACCAATAGAGGCGAGGACTTACTTCTTCAGTCATGGAATTATGAAATTGCTTTCAAAATGGACAAGTTATCGAAGAAAACGGGGCATTTTTGATCTAAATCCGAAAATCCAGTTAATTTCACCATCGCAATATCGAGAAATAGGCGGAATTTCGTTCTCGATTAACTAGTAAAAAGTCACCTTACTTCCGTTCGTCAAGATTGTCGCTCTTGCCGGATATCACTTAGAGGAATTTTCGAAAAAATCCTCAAATTGATGGTGGTACGCGGTGACCGGAAGCGAAGCGCCACCATCCTTCGCATTTTTACATTCTGCTTCCATCATGAAATTACCTTCAAAATGGACCAAAGTTATCTAACAAAATGGCGCAGTTTTGATCTAAATCCGAATTTCAAGTTAATTTCATCACCGCAATAAAGATAAATAGCCCGCAGAACATTTTATTTCATCTAATATTTCCGGCGGCCATTTGCTCAATTTCCTCTCTTCGCCTGACGCGTCTACGAGCGATGCCAAAAATGCTTACATAGACTCAAGGGTTGTGAAAACGTGAAAATCCGTCAAAATTTTGTTTTTCGAAAATCCAACTGTTTTTTTTTGTTATTGGCATCTGTAGCCTAGAAGTCATTGTTGGTACAGGGGAGAAAAGTGGTATGTAGATTCTGCTTTAAAACAAAATGTAGGCGTATTCTTACTTTGGCAGCCAAGGAAAAAAAATAAGTGAGGGAGGGGTTCCTCCAGGAGCCCTCCCAAATCCCTAGGATCGGCCTAAGCCGCCTACGATTCTAGCGGCGGCCACCTACGATAGTTTCTAAGCCCACCCTGATTATAATTTATGAATCGAAGGAATCTATGATTAAGTTTGTGATAACGGCGATCAATTGAACAATGCATAATATTTACGAGGAAGTGAATCACGGTTAGTAATTAAAAACCGAACGCGAAAAGGGAGTCGAAATCAAAACAAAATAGTGCGTGGAAATAAACAAACTAACAAACAAACAAAAATAACGAAATTAATCATTTGCATTTTTGTCCCGCAACTCGAAACGAGCGAGCGAGTAAACAAGGGAAATATTTAACGGTTTTTGAGCATGTAAACGATCTTGTCATTTCTGAATATGCCGAAGCGTGTTACACGCTTTTTAATTGTTCTTCCTGTTTCTGATCGGGCATCGGTCGCGGCGCTGTTTACACGGCAATTCCCTGACCGGCATTCGGACGACCGGCCCCAGACGGATTTTTTAACCCCCATCGATACTAGAACGCTAATTTGTATATATGCCCAATACATAAATTTCTCCTTCCTTTGCCGCACTTCCGGTGCTCAACAGGTATTCCATTCGTATCCGGCCCTTGGTTTTTTTGAGGCATTTAGCACTTCCTCAAGAAAGGACGGTCGTAAATCAAACGAGGCAGGTTCGAAATGCTGCCGACCGGATCAAATCGAAACCATTGAAATTTTCTGACTGTTTATATTTTTTACGCGCTCGCAAAAAACATCGCTTCGATCGGGGACGTCGTCGAGCCTGAAAAGTCGTTCGAGCTAGGTGGCTATGATAAGCTGGATTGTCAGTATCAGGGTTAGAATTTGTTGCAAACGATCATTACGCGCGATCGGCGGCCAAATACAAATAATCTCGTCGCGGATAAGTGGGTTTTTCGGTATTGTAGGGCTGCAAGTGGGCGCGACGAGGCAAGTTACGCGCGGAATTTGCTAGAAAGCAGCGGATTTGTCAAAATAGCAACATTTGCCTGCTTTGATTTTTGTTTCGCTTCGAGCCGTACTTTAGAGCTAGGTTAAACAAAAGGGATTTTCGCGTTTCGGATCGTTCGGAAACTGAAATGCTAATTAAAAATGCGAAGGATGGTGGCGCTTCGCTTCCGGTCCCCGCGCACCACCTTCGATTTGAGGATTTTTTCGAAAATTCCTCCAGGTGATATCCGGCAAGAGCGGCGATCTTGACGAGCGGAAGTAAGGTGACTTTTTACTAGTTAATTGAGAACGAAATGCCGGAAATGTGTTATAAAGATTGTTCAGGGAATCACTTCTAGTAGCAGTTTGGACTGTTGGTCTTCTGGGGGCCTTCCGCCGATTACCGTAATTTATTTTTTCTTCGGCTTCCTGAGCGGCCTGCAAGAGATGGGAAAATTTCGTCCGATCTTACTCACCCCGATTTGGTAGAGGATCCTGAAAGTCGACAGGCTGTTGGTCTTCTTCCTGTGGGTCGGCCCGTGGTGGTTTCTGTGGTAGAAATGGTGTTCCAGAGGATGGTGCTGGAAGATTTCGAATGGTAACCTCGAGGATTCGGCGACGGAAACGAAGAATAAAACCGCAACGATTGCCAAATACATGTCTTCGTGCAAGTAGGATCACTGCCGCAAAATTTCGAGGGTAAAAATTCGGTTGGAGCACTCGCGTCGCGTAAAATGTATGAATGAATTGCGTAACTCCGCAAAGTAGTATTCTTCGTTCTGCCTTGATGAATTCTGAGAGCGTACTATGATACACCGAATGCTGAAGGCATGAATGGAGCCAGCGTCGAACCGCTTAGTGGCCTTTGGAACGATGTTTATATCACCTGTTTCTTGACCAGGTGTTGGTCTTGTTGAAGCTACGCACAAACCCCGGAGTGGGGACAGTTAAATGCTTGTGGGCGGAACTTAGTAATTCTACGGAATTCATTCATGTTTCCTCCGTTTTCACTTGCGTACAGCAATAATACCTACTATACTACTACTGTACTGTACACAACCATCCCGTCATTGTTTGTTTTCGCTGGACCCTTTTAAGGGGATTATTTACAAAGCCCAAGGCGCAAATGGGCGCCGGTCGCCCTGTCGGCCATAAATCATCTACTAATCCAGTTCATGCTAAGTCGGGAGGGCATTTAAATCGCCAATTCGACCTGACAACTGCCGCAGAGCAAAAACAAAAGGAAACCGAAAACCGAAACAACAGACATCGACGTCCCCTGATACCTAGGCCTGCTTGATAGCACCGCTTCGGAATCTCCGCGAGTGTGAAGATAGCAACTGCTTCGGCTAGGCGCGGTTGGTAACGTGGCTAAAGATAACGTTAATCTTCGCGCTCAGAGACCGCCTGCATACATGACATCACCATGCAACCATTTTATCGGGAGAAAATATACACTTCTATCAAGAAACTTTGAAGTGCTCCCACTCAAAATTGCCGTATGGGTACTATCTGCACATGAAATGTGGATTTTAAAAGATTTTCCTTTTAATTCGGTGTTTTGAACGTTAAATTCAGTAGAATGAAAAACACTTTATTCAAAGTATAATCACTCACTTTTCTATACATTTGCCCATCTTTCGAGCAAGTAGATATCTGCCCCTTTTGGCGTTAGCCAGCGAGTCATATTTTCACATCTTCATACACCAAAGCACTTCCCAACAAGTATCCAAGTGACACATCGAAGCCAAAAAATTGTAATCGTACGGCAGGACTTTTCAGCTGCTTGTTTCCAATCAAGTTTTGGTCTACGAGACGGAGCATTGTCATGAAGAAAATTGACTTAATGGTGCCTCTTTCGGTTTTCTGGCTGTTTTCGAGCAGCGATACTACGAAATCTAGGTACTTCCGGTGAGCATACATATCTCGGATCTGCGATTGTACCATAATAGCCGCATGCCAAATTCGTCACTCAAACGGACGAGCACTATCATGTTTCCATCCACACATGAGCTGTTGCCAAAAATAGGCTAAAGAGACTTGCTGACTGTCAAAACGTGAAGATACAAATGTATATTATATATATACTTTTTCTCAGGAATTTTCAGGACTCTATGAAATAACCTGACTATACACATATATTCTGTGTACTCCCACTGGTCATAGATATCTCGGATCTACAATTTTACCATAATAGTCGCATACCAAATTACGTCGGTGAAACGGTCAACCAATATCATGTTAACATACACACATGGGCTATTGCCAAAAATAGACTAGACTTGCTGACTTTCAAAACATGAAGATTCAAATATTGGGCATACTTCTTCTCAAGAACTTTCAGGATTCTATCAGATTACCTGACTATACAAATATAGTCTGTGCACTCCCGTTGTTCATACAAGTTTCGGATCTACAATTCTACATATGGACAGTTGCCAAAAATTGACAAAAGAGACATGGTGACTTTCAATACGTGAAGATTCAAAGATTGGTAATACTTCTTCTCAGGAATTTTCAGGATTCTATCAGATTACCTGCCTATACAAATATAGTCTGTGCACTCCCGTTGTTCATACAAGTCTCGGATCTACAATTCTACATATGGACTGTTGCCAAAAATAGACAAAAGAGACTTGGTGACTTTCAATACGGGAAGATTCAAATATTGGGCATACTTCTTCTCAGGAACTTTCAGGATTCTATCAGATTACTTGTCTATTCAAATATAGTCTGTGTACTCCCGTTGGTCATATATGTCTCGGATCTACAATTCTACCATAATAGTCGCATACCAAATTACGTCACTCAAACGGCTGAGCACTAACATGTTTACATCCACACATGGGCTGTTGTCAAAAATACACTAAAAAAAGTTGCTGACTTTCAAAACGTGAAGAT
>JAWQRO010000372.1:0-41082 GCA_033557835.1 Helochares maculicollis
AAAAATCGAAGACGAGCCAAAACACGTGCAAGCAAAGCAGCTGTCAACAATTAACTGAACACTCAAAATGGCCGAACTTGTCGGTATAAGTGAGAGACAGGAGTACGAACATAATACCACAAAAAATCGAAATTCGAATTTACGTAACCCGCGAAAATTCAAAATTCACGATATTTATTGAACACACCTTGTATGCTGGGTTGTCATTTTTAGCAGTAGTAATATTATGGACTGCAGTAGTATTAATATCGGCATTAAATATAACGAAAGGTTCTATTGTCCTGCACAACGTCCGTCAAATGCTTATCAGTCCTGGAAGGCGGCTTTATACAAAACTGCAATGCAAGACAGCTTCCGCATTGGTGTTTTTGTTCCGTACCAGTTGGTAGACAATTGTTCAAGATGGAAAAGTAATTTGTTTGACCGGCCTTTTGCCAATCGCAGGCTTTTTTCTTGTTTCCATCGATTCTGGGGCCTCAGGGTTGATTTCAAGCGTAAAAGATCCAATTTCGTAATTAAATTCGAGCGAATAACAAACAGTAAAATACATGTAATTAGAAAAGATGCGGAAGGATTGATTTATCAATTTATCTCCTGCGGAATATGTGTCGTGTCACTTCTTCAGTAATTATGTTGCTGCATGAAAATGACGTACGAAACCTTATGATTGACAAGACCTGTTGTTCGTGGAGAGGGTAATGGATTAACTCTCCATTAACTGCAAATAGATGTACTACACCGCAACAGCAACGGAACGCGAGGCGACGCGACGCTGCGGGACCGTTAGCGATGACGGGCGGAGAAAAATAAAAACATGGGGAAAAGGCGCAACTTGCACACAAAAAGAGTCATATATTATTACTTTTTCCGCAATATGAGACTGCTGAGAAGCTATTGACAAAACTTTAACGGGGTTCTACTGCGACAGCGGCAGCGACGGCGATGGTGACGGTGAGGTGACAATTTCGGGCGGATACCGACGGAGACGTGTCAGAATTGGTAATTCGAAGAAAATTGTAAGAAAGAGGTTTCCTGGTGTTTTGTTCTGTTGTGTTATGGTTCTGCAGGAGTTTAAAGAGTCGGGTGTTTTCGTCTGCGAGCGCGCGCCATCCGGCCGTGGGCAGGCAAGTGTCGCACTGAAGCGCGCCGCCGCCAGGCTGCAGTCGAAGTCGTCCGTTGTTTGGCGATAGCCGCAATCCAATATAGAAGCGCTCGTTTGCAGTCCGCGCCGTCCCCAAAAACAGCATGCTTCGGGAACGCGAACGCAAACTTCAACGGTTCAGCGGTTCGCAAGGATAGTTCCGGACGAGTCGTCCGCCAGCACGTGACAGCGCGCTAATGTAGATAGTGTAACTTTTCAGTGAGATTACCGTACCTGCAAAGAACTTAGAATAATTAGCAAAAAACAACACAAGAAACAAAAAAACAAATATTTTAATACTTCGAGAAATTTAGGTATATTAGTCGAAAATGTTGACAATGTCGACGCTAATGATGCCGGCTCCTGCTATGACCGCTATGACCACCCCGGTCACCACCAAGCTGGAACCCGTGGCCAAGGTTGGAATCAACCATAACACGCCGCCCAACAAGTCAGGTAAAAACACGCACGAACTGCTTTCCTTTGTTTTCAACTTCCTTGCGAAGGACAACTTTACAGAAGTAGGTGGAAGAAAGTTATGTTGCGCCTTCACTACTTCGACAACTGACCCTTGAACGCTCTTTTTTGTGAATGCATGTCACTTTTACCATTTTTCCCCTTTTTGTGAAACTTTCGCCAAAGTTTGCCGAAATGCACGCAACTCGACCGAGCGTCGTCAAATTTAGCAAACATCGGTGGGGCATATTTACCAGCCGATAAAAAACAAAGAAATTTTTTGCTCTCATTCCGAGCGACTAACTTCGATGCCCGTTTTCCGCAAACGCCGCACAAATGGTGGAGGCGCTCGGAAACTTTTCAAAAACTTCCCAGTCCCCGGCAAATTTAAAATGTAAATATTACAGAAATGTATCCCGGAGCAACTGGGTCAATTGGCTGCTCAAAGAAATAAGTTTATGTGTCCCTCAACTGTAACTTTCGAACTTCTATTTCAAATTAGCCATTGTAGGTCTCCTGAAGCGCTCGCCGCTGCCGCTGGAGATGAGCCTCTTTGTGTTAACCCTTTTCCCGTGGCCACGTCTAAATCGTTAAAGCGGTCCTTAACATGAAACGCGTGTTCCTGCTTTAATCCCTATATACATCTCGCCCCCGCCGCCCTCGCCCCCCGCTCCACCCTGCTCCTCGCCTCGTAGCCATTCTTGCAGTATTATTATTGTAAATGATATCATTATCAGTATTAATGTGTCGGTTTCTTAATGGGCTTTGTTTTCTTGCCGAGAAATTCATTACGGGAATTCTCCGCTCGAAAAAAGCCTTTTGTTGTTTCTTTCCTGGCGCCCCCCAAGATGCTAAGCCATTCTTGATAATAGTTCTATAATTAAGCAATTTATTGTTATAATCGCATCGCCCCGAATGCGGCATCTTTGATCGACCCCCGGCCGCAAGCGAAAATCTCGACGACAGTTGAAAACGTTTTCCCGAAGCGTAGCGTGACAATTTCCTTATGAGACTGTCTGTTCACAGTCTAGACTCGTACACCTGCAGCACCTCGACGAACGGCGATCTGTACATCATTCCGAATCCGGTATGGATTCCGATGAGTGCACGCCACGCGCTCATTCAACTTTTCTTCTTCCTCCCGAAACCGTTTAAACCTCAACTCCCCCGGCTCTAATTTCCCGACTCAAATTATACTTACGTATCCTACCTTTTTGACAAATAATTGTTTTTTCTTTTGCATTTTCCGCGTGGCCGACCGCACGCCGGCTTACTTTTTACAGAAGAATTAAGTTAATAAAAACGTTTTCCTACTAAGTTGCTAAGTACAGGATCCAAAAACAGAAATTTATTAAAAGAAGTGCTGTTTATTCTACCAGAAAATCACCCGCAATGCCGGCGAAGTCTCTCCGCCTTCTCGGCCTAAAAACGTACACCAATTATGGCTCCTGCAAATTATTTTCACTAGAAATTAATTTCGGATAAAGTCCGCGCCCCTGGAAAAAATGACAAATTAATAAATTATGATCAGAAACAAATGTTTGTTTAATTATCGGCGGGTGTAAGCACGGCGAAAGCACTTTGGGGGGCTATTTCGTTTTTACTTTGATCGAGATTTTAAATTTAAGTTTCTTTGAGAACATTGACATGGTTAAAGAAACTTTTTATAAGGTCTAAGAAATTCAAACCGCTACGAAAATGATCTCTTACTTATCGCTAATGGTGCCAATATAATTTAATTGTAGTCCAATGGCCACTGCAGCCACAACTCCCCCTCCCCTCAGTGCAAAAAGACAAGGTTGGTTGGACTTATTTTATTTATTAGTATAAGCACCCATGTTATCTATACATTTTTGGCAATTAAACTGCAACTTGCTAGGCCGGTGGTATAATAATCTAGCCGAGAGGAGCTATTTAGTTCCTAGAGGCCCAGCTTTATGATTTTCGTACCAAAAACTAGTCCGGATTCCTGAACAACTGGCAATCAGTAGGAGCTAAGTCTGGTGAGTATGGAGAATGCTGCAGAAGTCTCAATTCGAATATCTATAGTTTTTCCAAAGTTATTTGTGTAACGTATGGTCTAGCGTTATCATGTAGTCATATAATAGTCGATCGGTTGACCAATCTAGGATAGGTTTTTCTTTAAATTTTGCCCTGTTCAAGGAACAAGGCTTCCTGAACTCATAATGTATCGTACCATCGCCAGACCACCAAAAACATTCTTATTTGACGACGGTGCTGATTTGTGTGATTGCTGAATCCATTTCTTACAAGACGTGACGATGCAATTCAACAATAGATCAGATTTATGATAAGAAGGATACAAAAAGCAAGTTTCTAAGCACTATGTCTTCTGTTTTTATTCAGTTTATGTGGAAAACCTTCATCCAAAGTTTTGATTCCATCTCTTTATGTTGAGTGAGCTAATATTGTCTGTTTGCAAATTTCAACGATATTTCATTAGCGCTTTCGGATGGGTTAGACTCAACGATGATGTTCAACTGTCATTACTGACTAACAATTCTAGACGTCGGCGTGTCCTCGTGGCTCATTTGTGAAGTCGAAGTTAAATGGATGAAATTTGGAGAACCAAACAGCAAATTGTATTATTGTTTAGTTAAACCATTGTCAACTGTCTAGCCTATGTCAAATAATCAACAGTTGGCAATATTGTTAGCAAAAACATCATCTTTAACGACCTAATACAACTACTGTTGAAGATGCACCGCTTGCTGAGCAACAATCAAATTGTGTTCGAGAAATCAGACACAGTCAATAATCTCCGCCATGACATGTGTCCTAGATTGGAAAGATTAGTCAACAATTTCCTGCGGTATTATTTATTGGCATATACAAAATTTTGTGCATATATTTTGTGATTACTATACATGTTTTACTTACTTATTTATTTATTCACCAATTTTAGTGAAGAATTAGATGCACCATAACATTTACTTACTAATTATTTTGATATTCTTAAACATAAAATCACATTTTCTGCAGTAAAAGCTACCGATGTAAAAATCCTACAACTGAAAAATCCAGGTTATTCTCGATTTAACAATTTGGTTTACAAAATGATAAAAGTGTTAGAATTATAAGGAGTACAAATAAGTTTCCGCCATTTTTTATAAAAAAATGAACATTTATTGTAACAGAACGGTAGTTTAAGTGTACTCAACGTATTGTCCATCACTAGCAGCCACTTTTTCCCCTCTCTCAGGCAGTATTCGGATTCCACATCTGAAGAACTCCTTATCTTTTGAGGCTATCCACGTATCAACCCAATTTTTGGTATCTTTATATGCTGTGAACCGCTGCTCCGACAGAGCATGTGCCATTGACCAGAACAGATAGTAGGGTAGCACTATGTCTGGTGAGTACGGTGGATGGGGTAACATTTCCCAATCAAGTGTTTTCAAAGAGTTTTTCACCGGAACCGCTACATGCGGATGATTATCATGGAGTAGAATTATTTTGTCGTGTCTAGAATAGTATTGAGGGCGTTTTTCCTTTAGAGCAAGGCTCAATCTCGTCAATTATGTTCGGTAGAGAGTTCCAGTGAATGTTTCGCTCGGATTAAGCAACTCGTAATACACCACACCCAGCTAATCCCACCATATACACAGCATGAGTTTTTTCCGTTAATATTCGGTTTTGCTGTGGATGTTGACGCGTGGCCAGATTTTCCCCATGATTTTCTTCTTTTTGGAATGTCGTTATGTATCCATTTCTCATCCCCGGTGACGACTCGATGTAAAAAATATTTTTTTATACCTGGCTGGCAGCATTTCACTCATGCATAATCTGTGTTCAATATCTCTTAACTTCAATTCGTATGGAACCCAATTTCCTTGTTCATGAATCATTCCTTATGATTTTAAACGATGTGAAACTGCTTGCTGAGTGACTTCTAATGTGAGAGCAAGTTCCTTTTGTGTTTGAGACGAATCTTCCTCCAATAATTCTTCAAACTCTGCATCTTTGTAAATTTTAGGCCTTCCACTGCGGTCTTTGTCTTCTACGTCAAAATCACCGTTTTTCAACTTTTGAAACCACTCAAGACACGTTCCCTCACTCAAAGCAGCTTCATTATATGCTTCTACGAGCAATCGATGCGCCTCAGCTGCAGATTTTTTTTAAATTAAAGAAATAAATTAAAAGTTTCCGCAAATGATGTTTATTTGGTCCAAATTTAGACATTTTCAGAGAAAATTATATTTTACTAGCACGGAGTCACTAATATAGTATGGTTATGTTATTTTAGAACGAACAGACTAATTTTTAAGCCGGCTATAATCTGCAAATTCTAACGAAAGCCGCGCCCCGCGACACCTTCCTTAAAACGGCGGAAACTAATTTGTAGTCCTAACAGTATATGTACACTAAAGGCTTGCTCTTCGGAGGCTCAAACATATTTATAAATAAGACCTGTTGGGTTGTTCGGAAAGTAATATTCTTCTCGACAGACCATTTAATTATATTTTTTACGGTTAATACCTCACTTTAGCTGAAAATCTGCAAAATTTGGATCCGCCAATTTCAATGTTATAGATACATCGCGTTCTGGCAGGCTAAGTGCGGCTAATGAACACTCAATAAAGGCTGTAAACCAGCAAATTACAGCACATGAGATTGCAGAATGATTAAATTTATTAAACTGGACCGTTCATAATCATTTGAGGCGTATGGGCTTAATTGCAAAGATCGACATTATGGTTTCTCATGTCCCTAAGTAAATAAAATTGTGCCCTCGCGATTATGTCTGTGATTAACTTCTCCAACGTCAAAAATAATATAAATTTTTGAAGCGTGTTATCACTGGAAACGATGAATGGATTTTCATCAACAATTTTGTATACAAGAGATCATTGAGTTGGCAAGCCAATACTCATCAAAATATCGATGCTGTCTGTTTGTGGGATCTCAAGAAAATCGGTGTTTTAAGCTTTCACCGGATGACAATGATCCATTCTGAGGTGCACTGACTACAACTAGACAAATTAAATAATTCACTCGAACAGAAAAGGCCAAATTGTTCCTTAGAAAAGGTAGAGTATCCAACCAAGACTATGCGAGACCTTATACAAACATGGTAGCTCAGCAAACGTTTTTGCAGCTGAGATGAGATGCGCTGTCACACTCACCATGTTCTCCAGAACTGACACCTCCAGATTTTTTCTTGTTCTGGTAGGTACTGCCCTTTTTAGACAAGTAAACTTTCACTTTAAATTAGGAGGAAAATAGTAAAATATATCACTAGTATTATTTTTACGCTCATATTCATATGGTACATGAGAATAATTTATGAGAAACTTTCTTAATCAGATGATTTTTTCCCTGATTCTTTTCTATTTTTTGCAAAAAAGCGAACACACGTTATGTTCTAAGTGTTGTAAGTGACTTGGATGCATTGTTGATTTTTCATCGAATGCTTGGGCCGAAACACTCTGCAAAAGTACCCTCAAATTGGATAAAGAGATAAGAGCTGCAAGTCCTAGAAAAACTTGTGAAAGCTACTTTTGTAAGATTTATCGCCATACTCCGAAATTTTATGAAGAAAATACCCTTTTATTCAATTCAAGTGCTTCCACGTACATTTTTTTGAAGATTTTGTCACTTTCAAACTGGATATCAACCCTTGTTTGCGCACTCGTAGAAATCGAATTGCTAACATCCTTATCCGTTGTCTTCACCATAATTGCATTATGTGGATGAAGTTTTACCGCTCTTAGTTTAGTGATTGACCTTATATTAGACAATCTATCAGTCAGGACACTTTGTTTTATATAACAATCATTGTTTTACAATAGATTGATCGGCTACGGCAATATAATAAAATTGTTTTAGGAAGAGCTACAAACTTTCTTAGAACTTTTTTTACCATTCTGTACTACTATACACGAGATCAGCTAGACTACTTGAGTTGAAGCGATAAAATTTGCACAATTAGCGCAGAACCATAGATTCGTCTACACTTTTGAAGTGTATAGAACTACCGGAAGTATCTGTTGACCTATACAGTTTTGACATTTTTCAAGTAAACTGGTGGTTAAAATAGGGCTATCGAGTTAAAATGACGCACACATCTTAAATGCTACGAAAAAATAGAGGACACAAAATTCCAACATGATTTAACCACCGTAAGGGCAAAATTTAGTATAATTTTGAAATTCTCGTAATCAGTTGTCCGAAAAATGATAAAAAGTAAGATTGATATGCTGTATATTGTTTCCGGAATTTCGAATCGAGTACTTGTAGGTTTGCAATCGTACAAGCTGTGGTTGAGACTATGAAAGTATGACTACGAAATTTTGTATTTCCTAATTTTTAAGAAATGCACGTCCAACCATTTTTCGCAAATCAAACTCATAAAGAAGTGAAGAGTGGCTTAGCACAGGATCTCAACCGTTAGTGCTACAGAAGTGGAACATAGTCTTCTTTTAAAAATATGGAAATTTGTGTTGGGCAACCAATGAAAATTCCCTTAATTGTTCGTAAGGGGGTGATTAAATGCCTTCAATTATTAAAGACACAAAAGATTAAATAAGTGAATAAAAATGAACATTGCTGCTATATCTTTTACAGAAATTTATTTGTATCTAAATTTAGTCTTGTACATTCGTTAAATTAATTTTTATTATGAATTTTTAAAACCGTAAAACCGTAAAATCTGCCAGCAAGTGTATGTGCGAGCAAATGTGTTGAATAATGAAAGCAGTTCGACGTGCTCCTGAGAACGCGATATATGAGGATACGTTTTTCGAAAGCATATATAATTTAACATCAAATTCTGTTTGGTAGAAGAATAATGGGATAAAGAGAAGAAAATAGTAATAGAATCTTAAAAAGTGTGCGTTTTATATTCGAATGATGAGAGAGTTTTAACCACGGCGTTTTGTGCATAAATTCAACACTGAAAATAAGTCTTCAAGAACTTTCGCTTGAGGAATTCTTCTTGCTATTTGCGAGTTTGATGATCTAATATTTTTGATGTTTTTGATATCTTCGTTCGTTTGAAAATTACAGTAATTTTACAAGGACTAGAACTATTGCACTTGCAGAAAGGACTCGGCTATGGGATGAGGTACTCATAAATTTATATAATTACAAAAAGTTCTGACTGAAATTTTATGTAATTTATCCTTAACAGTTTTGACAGTGGATCTGATAAAACATTTTTCGAAGATGTCTTACAGTGTACATAAAATTAGGTAATGCGAGGAGTGAGGTTAAGAATTTTCCGTAGGATTTACCAATTTTATATGTAGGAATTAGAACTGATGAATTATAAAACTATCTTTAGTAGACCATGTATTTTTCCAAGCCGACTTTGCCTCTTATTTGAAAACGTAGGCTTAAAGAATTGCTAAGCTAGCCTGTCAAATTCTCGTTGTCTGAAACAGGCCTGGATGGTAATATTAGTTCAAGATGTGATCGATAATCATAATTATAGTCATCTGAGAATATAAATAATTTCAAGACATTATTGCCAGAAAGATTTTTATACAATAAAAATAATATTAGACAAATCCCTGGTATGTCACCTTCTCCACACAGTGTTACCTCATGAAAAATGATCAATAACGAATTCTTTTTCAATTCGATTCATATAGAATCTCCAGCATAGATGACAATCCTAAGAATCTGCAAATATCTTTGCTATTAATATCTGGAAAGAAATGTCGTGTGATATCATCCCCGATAGCTGGTGTAATTCGACATGTAATCATTCATAAATCCAGCTACATTGAAAAAGTTATGCAAATTTTTAAATTTGCTCTAGCAGAGCTTCGAGTAATTGCTAGTTTTTATATTATGAACCGGCTATCGTGAAGAATTAACTGATGTTTATAGTTTTAGACGCTTTAAATCGATCGATATCGCGGAACTGTTATTCCTTCTAGATTTTAATTAACGTCAAAATAATAAATTGCAATTATCTTGAACTAAGATTTAAATAAAGCAAAATAAAACGTCAGTTTGCCTCTCCAGTATGTATTTCAACTTCGCAGAAAGTATTACTTGATTCTAATTTCAACACACAAGCTGATTATTATTTATCTATTACATGATATTTATGTAGTGTTGTAATTTGATATTCCTTGGATATGTCTGTTAGGTGTAACAAAGTGTAGCTGAAGTAGTAGAAACTCCTCATTTCGTCTTTTTTATAGGCAAGCATTTTAAGTACGTAAAAACTGTTCAAAGCAACTGCACTTACTATGGAAAATCTATTAATCAGCGAAATCGTACATGGAATATGAAATAGATGCGTTCATTGTAGTGCTTGATATCAGCAGCCAGGAAATTCACTTTTAAGTTAATTAAAATTAATTATTGATAACTAGTTTCAACTACAAATATATCATTTCTAAGTTTCAATTAAATAGACTGCAATCGCGTGTTATTGGTAGTATTTGCTTTATTTTAATAGTCTATACGTTTTACCGTTGCAGCATCTGTTGCTGTTTCAATACCATGGAATAAAGTTTTTACCCAAAACTACTACATAATAAAATTAAACGACTTTCCTATAGTAATAAGCGTCAATGTTGGCTTTGCAATACTTTTTTCGGCTAACTTATAAACGAAATAACAACGCGCTGCGATAATATGACGTGTTTTCACGAATATTTGGCAATGTTCTTACTCTTTTTCTCGCTTAAGAGCAAAATATTTGACGCATTACGAATTACGAAGTATTCGAGCGAATATTATTTAGTTTTTCAAAATTTGTTACTTATTTTACAATAATTTATTAGCAAAATTTGCTCGGCCTTCATAAATCACTTTCTATAAAGATAATTTTTCATTATAATGTGCAAAGAAAGATTAATCGTTAATTGGATTTCCACTAAATTATCTCTTCGTGTGCGGATATTTCGCCTGAATTTAATAAGTTCCACATAGGCGTAAATAAATACATGTAAAATTTGGCTGCAGGCGGTTGAGTAGATTTTAAGAAAGCGAGGCCGAATTATCACCTTTTGTTTTCGATAATATTTTATATGGACTATTGATTGGCTGGCATAACATCAGGCTATATAAACAGTAATGGTTATATGTACAAAAAATGGGGCAAATATTAGGGACTGGCCTATCAAGTTCATTCTTGTATCGCAGAATCGCATCTTGCGAAAGCATTTATTGAAAAGATACAAAACTTTGCCAGGAGTAGTTAATAGCAAAAGATAGAGTTGTAAATAAATATCAAAATAATATTTGGTATTAGTTGCTGGATAAATTTAAAGGAAGTTTAATTTTCCAATAGTCGAACGTTATGGCCATATCAAAGGAAAATTTACTGAGACTTCATAGTGTCATGTTATGACTATACTACAGCAGGACGTATTTTGCTCAAAGAATTTGCCTACTTTATTGACTTTTACAGTATGAACACCAATTTAGACCATGAGAGCTAAAATTTTTTGATGCTTCAGAAATATATTGCATGCCCAGTTTTGTCAAGTATTCATAAATTTGTCCAAACGGTGCCAAAACGGTATTTTCGATGCTGGTCACTCTTGCACTTCGCATGAAGGGAGCAAAAAGTCTCAAAGTGCTTTGGAGAATCGAGCAGGGTTACAAGTTGTTCATTGAAACATTTGGGCTATATTTAGTTGCGCAAAAAATAGTTTTTCTAACTTGTTCTTTTGTTGACAACATAGTAACTACTAATTGAGTAATGGTATGTATTTTTGAGAGAACAGAGATAGGTTTATCAGAATCTGTGTTATTTAATTTCATGTACTTACAAATTGTGCAAGCTTTAAGTGATAAGAATGTTTAAATTTGTTCGCAAATAGACCATAGCTATTACAACGTTGTATGCACGAAGTTTTTGGAGTTACTTCCTAAAGACTAAAGTTCTACCAACTTGATGCTTTGTATATTGCGTTTTGACAATCTCCCTATTGCAACGTTAATGAACGAAAATTGCGATTACCTTCATCACAGAACTGTGAAAATATGATGTATTCAAATAAAAAGCTACCTCCTCAACAATTAGTCTATTTGAGAAGACCATGGTATTTTTAAGTGTTTAAAAGTCTTATCTACGAAATTGTCCTTTGGTGTCATAAAATAGTAGACACAACAACATTTTTTCTCTTAATAACTGAATTTTAGAAAAGTTTAAATCTTCACTTTTGAATAAAATTTAGCAGTCAATCTGTAGCATCATATAATTTGAGGCACAAGCACTTATACAAAGTTACTTCTTAAACCTTCTTAAGAGCTGCATTTTCCAGACATCACTTAAAACGTACTTTGTTAGCAAATGAGAATACGTAGCTATTTTGCTGTCAGTAGCATCAATGATCGCAGAAACACATATGGATGTTCAATCCAAAATATTTGCCACCCTTTTATACTGATTGAAGTTTTGAAAACAGCCGAAAGAAAAATTTTAAGTCTGAGGCTATATTTCTATGACATTTTCCGATATTTGTTGAATTCTTTGGATTATCATTACGAGCTCACAAAATAGTTTGTCTTACTTGTTCTTTTTGTGAGAAAATATTTGTCACTGCGTTTTTAATTACCAAACATATCGTAATACTTTAAGAGTCCAGATAGATTATTTAGTTCAAATTTATATGGGCTATAAATATACCACTGTGGTCAAAAATAATAAGACTTTTTAAATAAAACTTAAGCGGTCATTTATTACTTCAAATGTGTTTCGTCCCTTCAAAGTCTTTAAAGTAGTTGTTGATGTCGATTTCTGGAATGGCCTTCAGAGCTTCAATTCCACTTGTGTTTCTTCAATTGAGTTAATCTCCTGTTCTAGCAGTTTTTGAGTTGCGGGAAGAGCTAGAAGCCACGAACCAGGCAGATTTTCTTATGGGTTAGGTGTTAGGATAAGTTTAATTTTAAGATTAGTGTTAGTGTTAAGCATGAAAATATGAAGAATAGTAATAAGTCGAACCATTTGTAAGCCCTTGTACATACCATTGAGAAGTGATTAAATACAATTAATGTACAGTCCACTTCGTATTATTGGCTTGATCGTATTGACGCGCATGAGGTGTGTATTTCGATCCTTGCTACATTTTTGGTCTTCCAGACACCAATGGGCATAATTAGCTAAATCTGGTGAATAGGGCGATTGCGAAAAGACATGAGTCAAACTTTCGCCAAAATAGTTTCAATAAACCAATACAGAGTGAGAGTATGATTTATCGTAATGTCGAAACCTAGAGTTTTCCAGCCATGGTTCCCACAGCTTCTGACCAATAGCTTTATGTCAACCGCGCATGATGCCCAAATAATAGTCTATGTTGACGGTTTGGCCCGAATGGAGGAATTCATAATGGACTACAATAATACAATCCAACAATCGGACAAAACCGTTAGCATCACTTTGATTTTCAACTTTGGCGTGTTTTTGCCTTGGCTCACATTTGGCACGATACTTAATTGATTGCCCAACGGTTTCCAAACAACGCGTAGATACATGTCTCATCTCTTCTTTTAATTTGCCTAATAAAGCTTTGGTAGCCAGAAATCTTCACTGCGTAACGTTCACACGACTCTCTTCTTCGAAAGCAATTAAGTGTGTTTGGAACCAAGCCAGATGCGACTAGTCTGAGGCCCAAATGGTATTTAAAAATTGATTGTTTCGACATAAACGATATTTGCAAGCTATCGATAACCATTATATCAACTAATGATTAGTAGCACTCGCTTTTTGACTTCCATGACATGTGTTTTATCAGTAGACGTCGATGGTTGGTCAAGACGTTCATCGTCTTCAACGCGTTGTCTGCCTGCTTTGAGTAGCTAATTGTTATTATCCGTTCAATAGAGATCGACTTTCAGTAATTTTATGAATCATAGCTCTCCATGCAATTCTGTCTAGTGCAACTTCATTTCGCTCTGCAGTTCACGTGTTCATGATGGTCTATATCGTGTCGAACCATGGCGTCCCTGCTGTCTCTCTCCGCTGACTTTGCCAATTATCATCGATGTCTACAGCAAGTTGGCGCTCATAACATGGCCGAAAAGTGAGAGCTGCTGTTCTGTAATTATGCCCATCGGTGTCATTTTTTGCCGGACGCTGCTCAAAACGGCCTGGTTCGTTCTGATAGTCCAGGGTATACGAATCATTCATCTTCAGCACCTTAGCTCCAACGCATCTATGATCCTTCTGTGCGCTTTCTTGACTGTCCAGCTTTCACAGACATACTAGTCAATGGAAATAGCACTATAACGAGTTTTTATTTTGCTATGGTCTTGACATCTCTGCTTTTCCAGATCTTTTCGGTTACTTGCATCGCAGTCCTACCAAGAACAACTTATACAAATAAAAAACTGTGGATTGTGTTTTGTCATGCCTTCCTAACATTTTTAATATTTTGACAGCGAAATTGAATTTCTCAAACAAATTTTAATGCTGAAGTTTTCCACTCGTCCAATAAATCGAAAAATATCATTTTTTCGATGAAGGTACGAAAGGATAGTCCATGAAATACTGAAGATAAACGCGTAAAACTTGACGGATGCTAGCTACAGTGCAACTAACCTTAAAGGTTGCTTGGATCAGTTCCCACCATCTACATGGGCGAAAACTTACATTTTGTGATCATAGTGATGTATTCTAAAAAAATACACTTATAGTTAGTGATAAATATCCAATATTATTAATTTTCAAAGAGATGATTTTTTGTTTTGCCTTTTCTTTCTTTGATAGGGTGGCAAATCATGCACATTTCCTCTGACATAAATGAAGCAATTGATTAATCTAGCTCGTTTCGGAAAGTGTACGTTTTAACTGCTTTAATATCGTACATCTTTCGACACGACTCTGCGTTGTGAATAACCTATAGTAAAAGATGACCGCAAATTT
This sequence comes from Helochares maculicollis, assembly GCA_033557835.1. Classification (NCBI taxonomy): domain Eukaryota; kingdom Metazoa; phylum Arthropoda; class Insecta; order Coleoptera; family Hydrophilidae; genus Helochares; species Helochares maculicollis. Next base: position 14,451 of record JAWQRO010000372.1, read on the forward strand.
AGCTCGCTTCGGCGATCAAAGCCCAGTGAACCGCAGTGAATTTCGCGTCGATATTAAACAACAACTGACTTTTTCCTAATGAGAATGCGAAAAGGCCACACGTCTGCGCCTAAATCTCTCCGGTAATTTTTTTCCGCGCGATCGGCTCCTTCTTGAGGGAGATAGAGTCATTTCCATTGATCCGACACGGCATAAGGTAGAGGAAGCACGAAATTATGCATTTTATAACCCTGCGGCATACAAAGCCCCGCCATTACTTACGATCCACCCTGTATTATATACAGCCATATCATGTTGATAAAGTGTGACTGGAATAGAACAAATTCATTCGTGAAATTCGGAACAAATGGTTCTAGACTGAAGTAGGTAAACTTATGGTTTCCTGCAACGTGCTCGGATTTGGAGAAAGGAATTCCTTATATAAACGTACAAACGTGGCCCCTGAAATAAACCTCGGCGTACGGAGCGTACCGAGACGGTACTCTCTGACTTGCCGCATTGCACCTCGGTTCGCCGCTCGGCGTCGCGTCGTTTTATTTAAGCACAAGGGATCATCCAATTCCGTAATTGGAGAACTATTCACATGTCCCTCCGATCGGATGAAATTTGATACACGGAATCCCGCCAAATTCCTTCGCCTTCAGCTCGGTGCTTTTCTACCGGTCCATTTAGAAATTCAGAGGTGAAGTGGAATCCGTATCAAATTTTTAAATTTCATCCGCACAAAAGCGACCGATCGCATTTGATCTCCCGGCGCAGAAACCGCAACATACATCACCGTTCCTCGCGACAAAGTCAAATAATATTCCCGTCTGTTATTGGTTATCCCGTGACATCCAATTAACCCCGGGCTCCTAAATGATTGAAAATTATGTTAGTTTAACAACAACCCAATTAGAAACCCCGTCGGCGTCGCGGCGATTTGTGCTTTGCCGCTTCCCTCGCAGGAAAAATGTATCGCCGTCGGTCGATTTTTGATTCGGTTTAATCTCTCCGATGCAAATTCGAACCGGGAACCTTAGAGGAGCGGTCAGAAAGAGGAAAGGTCCGCTATGAAAATCGTTCGCAGCATATCGATTTAACCGGAATTAGGAACGAGGATATCTGTGTCGTTTTGGCTGGCAAATTGAGACACAGCGCCAACAATGACACTCGCATCCCGACGCCAGGTTCGGACCGAGGAATTATTTATGCCGACGCCGCGCGTTGCGACGCGGTGCGACGCGACTCAACGCACGCCGCCCTTCCGTGAAAACAGAAAAAAGAATTTATTTAACTCTATCTTTACGTCTTCTGAATACAAATTCGATCTTCCGGCCGGAATTCTTCCGGGGGTATTCTGAGGATTTACGTTTAACAGTATTTGAAAATATTTTATTTAGGACTGTCAACTTAAATTTACCGCCTTACGTCAAGGATCTAAACAAGGAAACGTTCAAAAACAAATTTCGCGGTAGTTTCGTATTCATAAAAGGCGGGCCGCACGGGGCGGGCCGCCCGTATCGAATAAATTTTTTAAGTGGTTCTTTACATATTTATCGTGCGACGTGAATAAAAGCTCTTGTTCGCAATAAAAGTTTCGTAATCCGCATTTGCTGTAGGGTTAGGTCATGCGGCTAGAAGAAAAGGTTGTTACACACCGCCCTCCTCGCGAATCCCAAACCAGATTACCAATTAATTTATCCCTTGTAGCGAACCTGAACTTGTCCCGGCTCCTATCTGCTCTTTGTTTCTTTATTAATTAATATAATTTTCTTTGCAGAGTACCACCACATTTTCGTTGGAGATTTAAGCCCGGAAATAGAGACACAAACGTTAAGGGAAGCGTTCGCCGCTTTTGGAGAAATATCGTAAGTTCAAACATACTAATTATTTTGTAAAGCCCGAGCAAATTCAAATTTAGAATGACGCTTCTAATCCCAGCCAGACGGTGAAGAATTTTAATTATTATCTTTCTCCCCTTTTTCGTTATGAATTGCCGTTTACCTTCCGGGTAGGACGGATAAAAACGATCGAATTGGATTCGATTCAAAATAAAGAAAACTGCCTTTTTATTCCTGAAGTATCGTGTGCTATTTCCAGAAAATGTTTTAATCCGAATATAACAAAATAATCCCGGTTGCCGCGGGCAAGGCTTAGTAACTAGATGGAAGGTTTCTGGATAAGATTTCCCCACAACGAAGAGACAATTTGTTTGCTATATTATCTGCGCCTCCTTCTCGGGAAAACATTTCCATAGGAATCGTTTTAAGGGGAAACGTTCAAATTAATTTCGTGTATCTAAAATTAATGCAAATATTGGCTTTTATGTTCCTGTTGTAGGTGTTAAAAGAGTAGGTAGGGCTTTTCGCAGGCTTCGACTACTGCTACGTTGCTTCGCACAATGCCTCGGTCAAAATTGGTAAATCACTTTTATGTGCCAGGTCTGTAAATATGAAACCAAAATTTGCTCAAACTTGCCTCTAGTCAAAGTAGTGACTGGCAAAACAAACCAGTGGCGCCAACTTCTTGTATTTTCATTTATCAACAACTTCTCACACACACAACAGAACAACCTTCAAGCTTTTTTTTTAATTCGACATCTCTCGCTCGGCGAATCTACATACTGACCATCCGAAGGGAATAAAACACTCGATCTAATGGACTTCGATATGGCAAAAGTCATCCCAAATTGCCTCACCACTGCACATTCGCGTTTTAAATTACGATCAGATCATGCTCTTGGTCTTGCTTTTGAGCAATTAAATCACAAACATCAGATTTCAAGAGCAGAGCATAATTTGATGTATTACATCTTTCTATTTTCCTATAGTATATGTAACGTTATAGACCCGTAAACTGCATGTTAAACTTATTTATAACTTAAATCATGAAAATTGATCGCTTATAGACGACAACTGATATTTTTATTTTTATTATTTTATTTATTATTTATTTTGATTAAACTCATACCATATAATTAGTCAAAAACAAATACATTCTTTTAGATTTTAATGTACTTCTGTTGCCTTCCAAAGACTGAGACATCAGAGTAGTCACAATATAAAGAGGCTCTTGCTTCGCTTACTCGCAAATTAAGGTTGTGATAAAAATTTGATTCGCCTAAACTCAATATTCGTCATATGTGGTCCCTTGTTGTCCTTTTTGCACAACATTTTAAGCATATTTAAATCTTAATGCGCTCCCACTGCTCGAAGAATGAGCGAGCGAAGCGAGTCATGAGTACGCAAACCTTGTTTAATTTTTAATATATTCATATTTTCTCACTTTATGTACATGTTCGTTTTACCTAAGCATCAGACATCTGAAAATAGTACGCTTTGCCTCGCTTCCCTCGGCATTTAAAAGAGTTCATTTAAGCTTAATGCATATGAGGCATTAAGAAGACAATTTTCTTGAAAAATCTGATTTTCAGACACTTTGTATCACCAATCAAAGAAATTGGCTATTTATGTCACTATTCACAAATTACCCATGAATATCTTATTATATTTATATTGATTTGTGTATTGGCATATTTATTTTCAGGTTAGTGTCTTTATTCGAACTTAGATGGTGTAGATGGTGTAGTATAAAGCTGGACTGTGACTTTTAATATTTTGTCCCTTAACTGTGTTCTGTTAACTAAGCGGGCTCTCATATATGACTCGTCTTTTCAGGACGAAGCCCGATGTTTTGCTAGCGCCAGCTCTGAAATATTTCAATTTGCAGAGTTCGATTCTGTACCGTTACTTATGTTGTCGCATGTAGGTAATGAATATGATGGTTTAACACAAGAATAGATTGGGTTGCCTATCGGTTGAAGCTGCACGCTTCAATGTGCGTTTAGGGCTATATATTAAGATTATTTTGCTTTGCTTGCTCGGGATTCGCTCGCTTCGCTCGCTCATCCGTCGCCAAGTAGGAATGCAGTAAAATGTAGTTATACTTAAAATCTAAAACGTGGAATACGCTTCTTTTACACGTTTTCATTACAATTTGTACTTTTAAACATGCTTGTTCCTAAGCAAGCAAAATTTCAGGCGTTCAACAACATTTTGATTTGCGTTCAGAAACATTTTTTACAAATGTTTAAACACAAGAAATAAAAAGATAGAAAATGCTACTTGTTTTTACACAACATTATATTTTAGATAGAATAAAAATACAAAAATAATAATTATTTACATAAAAATGTTAGCCTGAGATACCAGAATAGTAAATAAGAACGCTTTCATGCTGATTCTAGTTTCAATTGCTAAGCAGACTTTTCCGTCGTAGACTAAAGACGTACTAAGTAATGAACACGTTTAACAAGTCCCAAACTGCAATCTATTTTCATTTTATATTTCTACTATATATTAGCAATATATTTTTAAGCGTATTACTTGCTTAATGTATCCCCACTCTGCGAGGGATGAGCGAGCGAATCCCGAGTAAGCGAAGCGATTTTGATTCGTGATGTGCTTTTCCATTGTATCTACTTCACCAAAATGTTTGATACCCAAAAAAGCAGGCGCTCTGTTTTATTACTTCTTTATTATCTGTGTTATACAAACACATGCCACACGCCTGATCGAATCTCTTAAAAATTATTTAAGGACAGCAAATAAATAATAGCGATTTCTGACGTATTTGTGCTGTTATTGAGTAACTGAGATGCCAGAATAGCCATAAATAACAGAGCTCTTGCTCCGGTTACTCGAGACTGATTCGATCATTTCGCTCACCCTTCGTAATGTAAGGTGTAATGACGAATCTACACGATTAAACACTCAGATATCGTAATCTATTTTCACTTTATATATCTACTGCGTTCGCTCACTCATCTCGAGTAAGCGAAGCGCTTTTGATTCTTGACATGTTTTGTTTACTGTGTCTACTTAAACAATTAACCTAAGTTTCTCTCATCCAAAAAATATCTCTTTACATACAGAAACATTCCACAAGCTTTATTCAACGTAAGCAATAATTTAAGGCAGCAAATAAACAGTAGCTGTTTATGTATTTGTGCTGCTATCGAACGACCGAGGTATCAGAATAGCCATTAATCAGAATGTTCTTACTTCGCTAATTTGAGACTGATTCAATCCTCTAGCTCATACCTCACAGATGTAAGGCGTTAGAGCGAATCAACATGATTAAACACTCAAATATTATAATCTATTTTTACTCTGCGTATCTATTACGGTGTCGCAGTATAGGTTTAAGCGTGTTTGTTTCTTAAAGCATCTCCACGCTACGAGGGATGAGCGAGCGAATTCCGAGTATTCGAAGAGTTATTGATTCTTGATGTGCTATTTTACTGTATCTACTTAAACAACTGATTTTAGCTTCTCACATCCAAAAACAGAACTTAACATACGGAAGCATTTCTCACGCTTTAGCCAATGTCTTACCAATAATTTAAGCAAGAACGTAAATAATAGTTGTGTATTTCAGTTGCTATCGAGATACCAGCAATTCAACACGCACAAAAGCTCAAAATTGTTATTTGTTTTAAATTTACATTTATACTACGTAATAGTATAGTTAAAAGCGTGTTTGTTTTATAATGCTACGAGGGATGAGCGAGCGAAGCGAGCGAGTCCCGCGTAAGCGTAGCGATTTTGATTTTTGATAAATAATAGTTGTGTATTTCCGTTGCTATCGATTGACAGAGATGCCAGCAATTCAACACACCCAACAAACTCTAAAACTGTAAAATCTTTTCAATATACGCTTCTACTACGTAGAAGTATAGTTGTAAGCGTGTTTGTTTTATAATTTATCTCCACGCTACGAGGGATGAGCGAGCGAAGCGAGCGAGTCCCGAGTAAGCGTAGCGATTTTGATTCTTGATAAATAATAGGTATGTAATTCAGTTGCTATCGAACACCAGAGATGCCAACAATTCAACACGCCCAAAAACTCTAAAATTGTAAAATCTTTTTAATATACACTTCTACTACATAATATTATAGTTGTAAGCGTGTTTGTTTATAATGCAACGAGGGATGAGTGAGCGAAGCGAGCGAGTCCCGAGTAAGCATAGCGATTTTGATTCTTGAAACATAATAATTGTGTATTTCAGTTGCTATCGAATGACAGAGTATCAGCAATTCAACACGCCCAAAAACTCTAAAATTGTAAAATCTTTTCAATATACACTTCTACTACGTAGTATTATAGTTGTAAGCGTATTTGTTTTATAATGCAAAGAGGGATGAGTGAGCGAAGCGAGCGAGTCCCGCGTAAACTTACCGATTTTAATCCTTGACAAATAATAATTGTGTATTTCAGTTGCTATCGAACGACAGAGATGCCAGCAATTCAACACGCCCAACAAACTCAAAACTTTTAATATGTTTTAATATACATTTCTACTACTACGTGGTATAGTTGTAAGCGTGTTTGTTTTATAATTTATCTCCACGCTACGAGGGATGAGTGAGCGAAGCGAGCGAGTCCCGAGTAAGCGTAGCGATTTTGATTCTTGATAAATAATAATTGTGTTGCTATCGAATGACAGAGCAACAGCAACTCAACACGACCAAAAACTCTAAAATTGTAATATCTTTTCAACACACATTTCTACTGCGTAGTAGTATAGTTGTAAACGTGTTTGTTTTATAATTTATCTCCACGCTACGAGGGATGAACGAGCGAAGCGAGCGAGTCCCGAGTAAGCGTAGCGATTTTGATTCTTGATACATAATAATTGTGTTGCTATCGAATGACAGAGTAACAGCAATTCAACACGCCCAAAAACTCTAAAATTGTAATATTTTTTCAACACACATTTCTAGTACGTAGTAGTATAGTTGTAAACGTGTTTGTTTTATAATTTATCTCCACGCTACAAGGGATGAGCGAGCGAAGCGAGCGAGTCCCGAGTAAGCGAAGCGATTTTGATTCTTGATAAATAATAATTGTGTATTTCAGTTGCTATCGAATGACAGAGTACCAGCAATTCAACATGCCCAAAAACTCTAAAATTGTAAAATCTTTTCAATATACACTTCTACTACGTAGTTGTTTTATAATTTATCTCCACGCTACGAGGGATGAGCGAGCGAAGCGAGCGAATCCCGAGTAAGCGAAGCGATTTTGATTTTTGATTTCTTTCTACTTTGCTATGGTATTTACATGTATAGTTAACCTAAGCTTTTCACATTCAAATTCCGTATGCTTTGGTTGTTTCACGTGGCATTTAAAAGAGTCAAGCACGTTACACTCAGTAGCATTCTCCACGCTTTATGTGATCTTTCAGCAAAAACATTTGAAAAATACATAATGTACTCAAAATATCACATGCCCAAGAAAGTTCTAGTGCACAAATTGTTTGTTAATTCCTGAATTCCTATTGTGAAATAAATTGAAATTGCTGTGAACAAAGCATTCTCTAAAAGTTCAAATATGACATCAAGTACACCGAAGAAGTGCAAAATATAGTTACAGCATTGGGAGATGACGCTGTGAGTGATTAGACGGCACTGCTTTAAGAAATGTTTCACTCTTTTGGAAGACCCAAGATTTGTAAGAATATGTGTTTCTAGCGTGCAGAATTAGTCAACGTGAGTGATGAAACCATTCGGTTGCATCTTCATGAGCTAGAGAAGAAGTGGACGTTACGCAAATGTTGATCACAAAAATTGTCAGATGGTAAAAATTAAGACCCATTTTCATTTGTTCGGCTTTACTTTTCAGACTATTAAAATGAACGTTCTCTTGGTCGTTTGTTATGCTGCCACGAAAAATTGATACTTTACTCCATTAATAAGTGATTTGGTCACAAATTATGGTCAAGTGATCCAATAAGTTCTTATGGCCTAAAAGTTTGCTCTTCGGCGATATACTTATTTCAGAGCAGAATTAGTTAAATACATGAGGCAAGGAATAATGCACTAGGTCAAGTGTATACAAATATCAAAACATTAGCGAAACTTGAACAAAAGACATCTTCACTAACAATTCTCTTGACCTAGTTAAATTTTTCGATACGACCCGAAAACCATACAATCATCAGCATATCTGCATTTTTATATTTCATTTTGTCTACATGCAACAGGCACTCAAGTCAGTCTCGATTTCGGCTCTTTGACGGTCGTTGGCTAAAATAAAGCTAATTAACCAACGCTTGTACAGCTATTAAAAAACAAACTAACGATTTGCAATTTCAGTTACTTTGGTCCAAAACCAGTCCATCCAAATCTTCCCGTTTGTGTTTGTGAGAGTGCAAAAGATATTTTAATAAAATTTTCTCAAACCCGATATTTCCATAATGAGAACATTTTAAATGAAATTCACCTCTATGCACTAGCAGAGTGAAGGCGGTGACAACAACGGCGTTGGACGGCGTTTGACGGCGGCGCGACGTCAAGATGGATTGCAGGTAGGTCAGAGAGGCCAGAGCGAAGGTAGACTAACTATTTGACATTTAGTCGGCAAGCCGTTAATGACAGTCAAAGGAATAATATAATTAACTTAAACACATTGATTATGTTTCAAAGGACTTTAGTAAGCTTTATCCCACCCGCAGCAGTTTGATCTGGAATGTTCTTTATTAAATAATTAATATAATAGGATGTGGTGTGCGCTAACCTCTTGAGATAAATCGTTTGTACTGTCGGATCTATATCCTCCTGAATGTACTCATTTAAATTTCAGTTTGTCGGTAAACAAGTGTGTTCCTGAACGAAAAGTCTCTACTTTACCTTAAGATGTGTTTGCTTAGATTAGATTTACGGCTCCGCAAAGATAACGCGCCGTTTTCCAGACTTTGATCTTGTTGATACTCGCCGGTGATGTAATGTAAATTGATTTCAATTAAAAAGGGATCCTAGAAAAATGAACGTCTCACATCTGGAGTGCATCTGGACATGACGGTTATTTCATTTCAGGAGTACCTACTGCAAAAGAACGTTGCGTTGCGCTGCCTGTCGTCGTTTCCTGATGTTACCAACATATTAGAAACCTGATTACAGTTTATTTTTCATTTCCCCTCGACGATCACCCGCTCCCGGCTTCCTTTATTATCTAAAGAGGGAAGATTGTGATGCCACCAACTAACGTGGAATATTTATGAACGACCCTAACTTTCCTTCATAGCTAAGCAGATTGACAGGCAGTTGTTAATTATTAACGTTCATCCTTGTAGTTAGTTAAAATTCATATCGGTGCTAAATGGGAGGGGAGAATCACGAGTGTCTAATCAGTAAATATACCCTTTGGTGATACAGGAACTATACAGGGAAGGTAAAATTTTAAAATGGTGCTTCAGTCCACATTCGGAAACGTGGTCTAACGTTCAGTAACTAGTAATAACATGCAATAATTGCAGGTTTACACAAACCACCCCGCACCAATACCAGTCGTTATACATGTATGCTTTGAGGTTGAGTGTTCAATTAAATTGGTTAGATTGGTTTTCCCAGATGGGCTCTAATTAAACAAACTGTACGCAAATATTCTCATCATGATTGGATGCATCGGTTTCTTTACATATTTCGAGTATCTTCAGAACAGCACCTCCGATTTGCTTTAGGTCTCTTTGTAATTTTGTAGCAGACATGTTAGATAACCTATAAGACGTCGCACCTTGTTTAATACCGCTCTTATTTCTTTTCATTACAGGTTACATTCTAAATTCGTCTTTGACCATTGTCAAAGCCAAACTTTCGGTAAGTATAGGTACTGAGTAGGTGTTTGCCGCTTTCAGTTTTTTTAGCAACTTAGGAGTAGGTGTAGTTCCTTTTATATTTCTTCACCGGCAAACCATGGTTCGTTTCTTCGTGCTTCTCTGTACCGTATATTTGGATATAGTTCGTCTTCATCTAAATCTCTTCAAATCAGCTGTTGTGAACGATTGATGAAACATCCGTTTTTTATAATATCCATACTTTTATTGTCACTTAGTACTTCTTTTTGGCATGTTTTTAACCACTTCGTTTTGGAAGTTTTTACACCATTTTATATCACCTCTTTTAATCTACTTTCAATTTTGATTCAAAATGTTTTACATTTTAGCTTTGGTTTAAATTGTACCGTTCTGCAAAATCTTGCCAACACATGTCTCTTTCGGTAAATAATTCACCGAAAATTGGGTGGCAGCTAAGTTTTTGCGCGATAGAGCTATCGAAGTTAGATTATCTAACTCATTGAACATACACACGTCCCTACAATGCGAAGATCAACATAGGTTTCTATGTTGTAGTAGAAAATTTAGGGCGTCGAGGTTCCCTGTCAATACAAGAACGGTAGGCAGCTCTCACGAAATCAATCTAATTTCTCACACATCAAATCTGACTGAACGTTAGAAATTCTAAAAACAGCATAATGTGAACAATTTCAGATCGGATTATTTTTATGAACCATAAGATACAAACAACAACATTCGTGGAAAGCCAATACATAGTACAAAAATACTACCAAATTTCTAAAATGAAAGCTAAGTTACTGACAGTTGTTTGGGTTACTCAATCAACCACCCTTAGATGATTTAATGAAAAGAAATTGGCGTCCAAAATTATTTTATTATAGTGTGTAATAGCTCCAAAAATAAACGAGGAAGACTTGTTAGAATTGGTATATAGAGATAAATTGCAAAAATAAATAGTTCTTCCACGTTTCCTTTGATTGTCTTCTATAACGAAGCTCAGAAACCATTGCAATACTGATTATGACAATCGTGAATCATTCTGAAAATTAGTTATAGCAGTAGTAAGATGCTGTGACTAATTTATGCCTCACCCAGGCAAAAAAGTGCGTAGTGTGGACAATTTCAGAGCATATTATTTTTGATGAACAATAAGCTACGAACAACAACATTCTGGGAAGGCCAATACATAGTAGATAAGTACTACCAAATTTCTCAACTGAAAGCTAAGTTGCTGACAGTTGTTTGGACTACTCAATAAACCCTCCTCAGGTGATTTAATGAATTGGCGTTCAAAATTATTTTATTATAGTGTGTAACAGCTCCAATAATAAACGAGATAGACTTGTTAGAATTGGTATATAGATATAAATTTAAAAAATAACTAGATCTACCACGTTTCCTTTGATTGTCTTCTATAACGAAGCTTTGAATCCTTTGCAATACCAATTATGACAATCGTGAATCGTTCTGAAAATTAATTATAGCAGTAGTAAGATGCTGTGACTAATTTATGCCTCGCCCAGGCAAAACAGTGCGTAATGTGGACAATTTCAGAGCAAATTATTTTTGATGAACAATAAGCTACGAGCAATAACATTCTCGGAAGGCCAATACATAGTAGATAAGTACTACCAAATTTCTCAACTGAAAGCTAAGCTGCTGACAGTTGTTTGGGTTACTCAATCAACTCTTCTCAGGTGATTTAATGAACTGGCGTTCAAAATTATTTTATTATAGTGTGCAACAGCTCCAATAATAAACGAGGTAGAATTATTAGAATTGGTATCTAGAGATAAATTGCAAAAATAAATGGATCTACCATGTCTCCTTTGATTGTCTTCGATAAACAAGCTTCGAAACCTTTGCAATACTAATTATGACAATCGTAAATCGTTTTGAAAATTAGTTATAGCAGTAGTAAGATGCTGTGACTAATATAAGTATCACCCACGCAAAAAATTGCGTAATGTGCACAATGTCAGAGCACATTATTTTTGATGAACAATAAGCTACGAGCAATAACATTCTCGGAAGGCCAATACATAGTAGATAAGTACTACCAAATTTCTCTACTGAAAGCTAAGTTGCTGACAGTTATTTAGGTTACTCAATCAACCCTCCTCAGGTGATTTAATGAATTGGCGTTCAAAATTATTTTATTATAGCGTGTAGCAGCTCCAATAATAAAAGAGGTAGAGTCGTTAGAATTAGTATCTAGAGATAAATTGCAAAAATAAATAAATCTACCATGTCTCCTTTGGTTGTCTTCGATAATGAAACTCCGAAACCTTTGCAATACTAATTATGACAATCGTGAACCGTTCTGAAAATTAATAATAGCAGTAGTAAGATGCTGTGGCTAAGCTTCACCCACTCAAAAAAAGATGCCTTTTTCTTCAAAGTTGTAAATACTGTTAGTATGAATATCTTCAATTATCTTTTAGGCTCAAATAATTAATGACTTATTAAAGAAGAAGCAATTGAAGTCTTTTGTTTTAATTAAAACAGTGTCTCAACTTTAATTTTAAATTTGTTGTACTTCGTATACTTGATTGAACGGATATTTTCCTCGTAGGTAAATCTTTATAATTACCATGTAGACTAAATTAGCTAAAATTCATTTTAAATTGAGAAATAAACTTTCCGTTAAAGCTCCAGGAACATCACGCCCAACTGCCTTTTATGTTATTGCTACGAATTCCATTCGAGACTTGTTTATTGCTTATTTATTAATTATTTACTGGTAATTATTACTACTTAAATTACTTATAATATATGTTTTTACTGTTTACATTATTTATTTATTTACTTATGTTGGTATATTTGGCATCAATTCGCCCAATTCTCCTAACGTTCTCAGTCAGAGAGCTCAACAGAGTCTCCTTGCTATCTTCCTCGGATCGTCTTAAGAACGAAGGCTTTTCTGACTTTTGTCCAGTGTTCGTTGGTGACTGTTACGGTTTCTCACGCCCCTTGCAACGGATTCCTCGAACGGTGATGATAGCGACGGCTCGTTCTCGCGACCCTGGTTATTACTTCCCCGAACGGGCCGCTGCAGTACGTTGCACCCGCCCATACTGCACTCCTAAACACCAGTAGGAGTGACGATTTCCATTTCTTTTTTAATATTAACAGGAATTTTGGTCAAATTCGTTAAATTAAAAGCTTGCATTGCGTTCCTAGAAGCGAGGGCTAGATTCGTTACAATATGATATCTTTCTCGCCATGCTTCTTTCCAAGTGAAGAGCTTATCAATAATCCAGGATAAAAATACTAAAACAATTATCATGATTTTCAGGACAAGACTTAAATAATGATTGAAACTAACAATTTTTAATATAAAACCTATTAATTTTTAATTCTTCTAAAAATCTACACCTATACACATTTTAAGCACTTCTTTAACTTCTCCCTCGATTTAAAAATGGTAAGTGTGGCGTTTTTAAGGTGATGTAGGTATGTCGTAACGAATTTAAAACAAAATGATTTGTTCCAAATCACCTTACTTAGAACAATGATCTCAATACTACATCTTGTTAAAAATAGTAAGATGATCTTAGCCACAATAAGATTTTCTTTGACTTTGTTTTCATTTCCGAAAAATATCTCCCCTTAACATATTTCATGTAAAATGAGCTTTATTTAAAATAATTTTTGAAGGTGTAGCTCCCATTTCATCGTCCATTTGATACCCCCTCGTTCTTTTGTGTCAGCGGTGCAGACTATAGATTAGTGTCACAACAAAGCTGAAGAGATCAAGGTGTAGCCACTAACAAAATTCCTCCGTCTGCTTCACGTACATGCCATCACTTACAGAGGTCTCTCCTCTAGGCTACTCGGTTCTCCTCTTTGAAGAGCACGTTCATAAAGTAAACAGAGAATGAAGATATATAAATCGAGATGGAAACTCTCCCAAGTTATCTCTGCAGCTCCCACCAGCCCGAAAGAACAAAGGGGCGATTTTACATCTCGACACCGGTACCTTGAGTCACCCGATCTCCTACGTCCTAGAATTTCAGAAACGAACATTATTGAAATACCTCCTATTCAGCAGGTGGCCGGCCAGCTTCCTACCAAGTCAGGTGGTTAGTTAGCTTTCCAGAACAAATAAAAAACGTGTTTTTGTTGTGTCATCCCTAAGTAATTATTTAAATATCTAAAGAATTTAATATTCGAAAAGAATAGAGACAAGCAATGACATAATGCTTTAAAAATATTTCCTGAAATTCCTCAGGCTTAATCCGTTTTCGTTCTAATTACTTTCACATTATTTTTCAGCCGAAACAATTTCAGTCGAAATAAAATACCTCCGGGGCGTTCCTTTGCCTTGCGTTGTGGAAATTTAATAATAAAAATAATTTTTTTTAGTGAGGGGGCTGAGGGGAGGTACATTATTTTGCATAAAATCCAACCGAAAATTAACTTCGAACGGGAAGTGTACATAAAATTCAAAGATAATAATTATAAAGTCATTAATTTTAAAATTACATTGTGTTTTCAAAAGAGAATGTTTTACCATTAATTCTCTTTAAAGAGAAAACATTTAATAATACCCTCGACTTTTTCTTCGCTCCTAAACGGAACAAAAGCCAAGACGAACTCACCTCCGGGCTACAGACGTAGGGGAAAACTCGCGGAAAGTTTGCGTCGCGGTTTGGTCGGGCCATAATTGGACCGGACACGAACTCATCAGGAATTTGTTTAGAGTGTACTTCGCCGATTCCCATGCATGAGAATATTACATTCAATATTTAATCTCCCCATTTCTCAACTTAGTTCCCTTCGGATTCGATCTTTCAGTGCGTAGTAGTTCTCTCGCTCTTTATTGCCCATCCCTGCCCTTCCAGATGGAACGGAGAACGATCTGATAACCTTTCCTTTGTTGCCGTAGAGCACCTTCTTTCGTTCATAGCCACAATGGGGAACTAGAAAATTGCTTCTGAAAATATTTATAGACTAATTTTATTTTGCACCTGTGAGTGGTTTGCAGCGAATAAAAACTGGTCGATCTTCACGCGCTTGATGAAGTCGTGGTGGCGGTTTTATACTTGATGGAATGGACGGAAGGTATTCCGGCAGGTGATGGAAATTTGGGTCTTTTAGGGTCGCGGGGACGCGTGAATGTGAGGGCCTTCTAATTAATGCCTTTATAATTCTCGTTTCACTCTTTCTCGAGGTATAAATTTAAGTTTCGGTACGGCTGCATGAAAAGCAGAATCGTTTTAACTCACCTGAACATAGTGGTTACAATTTTCTGACACTCGAAATATATTTTTGCTTTCGATTCTAGCTGCACAAAACGATTTGGTTCATCTTAGATACAGTGAACTATCAGTGGTGCTATACGAAGTGTTTTGTGACTGTCTAGTATCAATCCATCTGAACCTAGCTGTTTCACCGCGATTTTATATAGCGAACTATTTTAAAATTTAATCTAGTTTTACAGACATTGAGGAAGATGGACTCTGCCAGAGGTAATCCGCAATCGAAGTCCATTAACACTCAGGTGGAGTCCTTATAGACTAAACAAGTTCATCCGTCATACGTGATTCTGCAGGCTATGCGCTTTGCAGAGCATTATTTCGTTTAGAAACTCAGATTTTAAAGCAAGTAAATGCCACAAATTGGGCGAAAAAAGTTTTGGGGGCGCAGACCCTGCGCTTTGTTTATTTCCATCCAAAACTTTAGTATAAATATCCTCATTGGCCGCTATATTGAATGAAATGTATGATTTAATTATTAAAACTATTTACTAACTTGTCTGGCCGGAAAACGTTTATTTAGGAGGGCACAAAGCTGGAGTAAATTTTGCACATTTGCATAAGATTCAAACGGAAACATTGTGCAAATGTTAGCATAGGTATTACAATGAACGTTTTAACTCCATTTTTGTAAAGCTCTCGCCAAGTTTTTCTGAAATAGAACGACGATTACATTTCGCTTATTAGTTCCTAAGTCGCGCGGAAAAAAAACTTCATGCTTATCTCGACAAATTGGCGACAAAATTTTTTAGACAAGAAATTACCTAAGTTTCTCCACCAAACATCAGTTTTTCGTAGGAACGAAAATAATAATTTTAGACCATTTGAATGCGTTCTCTGCTACTTTCATCAATCAAATGAAAATGAGAAAATCAGGTCTGTAAATAAGAAACCGCGTCCTCGGCACTTCTTTCTTGTGTTTACATCTGCCACAGACTTTTCATTCACAAAATATTTTATGTAGCGTTGAGCATATCGAATTTTGTGCCCTCTCCCCCAATCCAATATCGAGAGCAAACCATTTTCTGCCAGCTCCGTTGAGTATGTATGAAAATTGTTAGTGGTGGATCCCTTTAATGCTTTTTCGTTGAAAGGTGACATCATATAATAGATCTCCTCAAAAGGATCTTGATAGTACCAAATAAAGATATTACCTCCTCACACTTGTATCCTGTTTTCATTTGAAAACCTAGAATCTGTTAAAAAGATTAGAATAGTGGAGCTAACAAAAAATTAACCAAGCCATCAGTTTGTTAACACTAAAAGCCCAGATTGTATTTATTAACACATATTGCATATGTAAGATAATTAATAAATACAGCTTGAAATATCACAAGAATATCAAGTTGTCCAGTCCAAGGCGGAATATTGCCAAATCTTGTAGGCAACATTTGTCACAGACAATTTTGTAGTATTTAGAACCCTTGGAAATTTGTACTATTATAAAATAAGTAGTGTTAGTTTGTGAAGCCTGGTTCATAGATTACAGCAGAAATATTAATATACTGCAATCAACTGGACGTAATGATGCAAAATCTTAAGAAATAGCCTAGGTTGGTCATCAGATCGACTCTTATCTACCTGTATCATAACGCTAGACCCCACGCTGAGCAAATTAGTTTGACAAAACTAGAGAAATTGGAGTTTTAGCTCTACATCACCCTCCATACTCACTAGACTTAGCTCCCACTCTTTCCGCAATTAGAACTACCGTTCAGAGAAATATTTAAGTCAGACAATACCGCACAATTAGAGTTTCAAGAATTTGGCTGTAGTTTTTGGTCTGGCCTTAGCAATCAGACGCTTAAACACCACAAGAGTGTGGATAATACGTGTAATTAATATGAGTGCATACTTTGGAGACTAAACTAACTCCACATACGAGGTGAGTAAATTAAATAATGAGACTGATTTTTTTGCACTTGTTTATTCCAATATACTTACAATCCAACATTGTCTACTTCAAAGTAACTGCCTTCTGAAGCCACACAGTGCTGGAGACGTTTCTTCCACTCCTCATAGCACTGGTAGAACTCGGATATTGGAATAGCCTTCAGCTGGTCGATTACAGCCGTTTGAATCGTTTCCAGTGTCCCAAAACGATGTCCATTGAGGTGATTCTTCAATTTGAGAAAGAGGAAAAAGTCACAAGGACTCAAATCGGGCAAAAAAGGGGGCTGAGGAGCAACAGGAATGTTCTTACCGGCCCAGAAACGGTTCACTGAAATTGCTGTGTGAGAAGGTGCATTGTCATGATGCAACACCCAATTTGATTTGATGTTCGGTCTCACACGCATGATTAACCGTTTGGCCTTGAGGCACAAACTCTTTATACGCGATTTCCTAACTATCTAAAAAACAAATCAGCATGCTTTTGATCTTTGACATTCTCATTCTTGCTTTTTTGGCCATGGAGATATTGAAGTGCGCCATACCATGGTCTGGCGCTTGGTCTCCGGGTCGTATTCAAACACCCAAGACTCATCATCAGTAATGACATGTTCCAGAAAATGGGGATCATTCTCAATCGATTCCAAAAAGTCAATGCACCTTGCCCTCCTGTTGTTCTTTTGGTCCTGAGAAAGGTTTTCCGGGTCCATTTTGGCGCAGATCTTTTTCATCTCCAATTCATTGGTCAAAATCTGCTGACCGGTGGTGTGATTCAAATTCAACTCTTCCCCAATCATTCTGACTGTCAAGCAACGATCTGAACGCACAAGGTCCTGGACTCTAACGACAATTTCGGCAGTTTTTGAAACCGAGGGCCTTACGCTGCGAGGTTCACCTTCAATTGGCTCTCTCCCTCCTGAAAATGCCTTAAACCACCGAAAATCCTGGGCCCTTGACAAAACACTGTCTTCGTAGGCTTATCAAGCTCATATTTGTAAATCTTGAACCACTAGTGTCTTATTTTCTACAAATTTTATGCTTGGTGACTTAATAGTGAAAAATGTATTTAATTTGTTTGGCAATTGACTTTATTGGATCGACTTTAAATAAGACAATGGACACAAGCTGGCTGCTTGGAGCATCATCTCAGAGTCAGTCAACAATTAAACAGTCCAGAAGGTAGTAAAGAAGAACCCATCGTCCAATTTTTCATTTCATGTGGTATCTCACAAGTGCAAAACCATCATTGCTACAAATGGTACATTAATATTAGCTATGGCAAACAATATAAAAGAAGAAACTACCAACCAGCAAGAAGTCACTAGCATTGTAAGTAGATAAACTAGCCTATGGTATACAAGATTCAATGAGATACGAACAACTCTTATCAATTGTACGAACATGAACAAAAATATATATCTGCCAGCCGGTATCGATTGAACACAACCTGGGTCAAGATATAAACACAACCAAATTTTGAAGATGATTTTAAATGCTGGATCAATATTGGAGGATATGTAAAAAATTACATAAAGAATTGAAGATCGCTGAAGATGTATTGGCTGAAGAGGAAAAACTACAATATTGCCATGCATATAGATAGATAGATTTCATTGAACTGTGCAACGTGTTAAAAATGCAAAAAATACCAAACAGCACAAAATCAGTATCAAAAAACACATGATAAAACCTGTGGAGCATAAAAATACAAACAAATTTATATTTTCACGCAACAAAATTGTTTGTACAATGCAGTAGTCAAACTGAAGTCTCACATCCTCATGTTTTACGTGTCCTTGAGTACATTTAAAATGTGTTTATTCCTAAATGGATGAGCGAGTTAGGCAAGCAAATCGAGTAAGCGAAGCTTAATTGGTTGCAATTTGGTCATAATGTGAAAAAAAGTTATAATACGTAATTTTGATTTCTTGGCATGCTGCGAAATATCTTTGTTTTCCATTAACACTGATCGGTGATCCATCCATTGCAAGAGAGGTGAGAAAAATGTACAGTCAGCGATGGAGAATTTTTTGAATAAAACTACTTTTTGCCATGTTTCACTATTAAGACATGTACATTCATATTTATGGACCTGATATCAAAAAAGTTACTTTCTGGAATGCACGTCAAACAATTTAGTACCACACAATATTTACTTTTAAATGTCCATCTGTTTCTAAGTTTTCAATTTTTATTTTAGTTTATCGCCGGGACCTCCGCTTGCAGCTTCGGCGTTTAAAGGATATTTAATCATTAAAGTTTTCAGATTTATTTTCGTTGCGTGCAGTGAACAAAAGTTAAGAATGAAAGTCTGGGAGCCGCCCACTTCTCTCGATGTATTTATCGGTTGTACACAAAAAGTGGATCGTTTCAGCAAAATTGGAGAATCGGCATTTTTGCGATTTAAATTATGCTATCTTAAAATTATCTGCAATGCAAATTGAGGAATATTAATTTTAAAATAATACATGGGAATAGAGGTGGTGAATTTTAAATGAATCATTATCAAATGTTTCCTGCATATAAAGTATTTTTATTTATTTTTCAAATAATGCAACATAAAATACGAAAATAGCTCCTGGAAATACGTGAATTTTAACCGGATAGCAAAGGGGGCCATTTTTAAATATCGTAGCAAATTACGACTTAGCAGGTTAGTGCAATTAAAGTACTAGTTTACTTGAAATTTTAAACTGGTCAGGTAAAACAGTACTTATGGTAGATTTTCTAGCAAAATATAAACGGCTGATGCTTGACAAACTTGAAATTGGTTGGCAATTTCTAGCATTATTTTCGGCAGCAATATGCATTAAGCGTCTCCTCTTATGTCAGTTTTAACATGAGTTTCTCGAAACATAAAACCGCAAAAATGTTTATTGCACAATGACATTCAGTCACCTGGGTCAGCATGTTGGGGCGTAGTGTGAGATCGTACGAGGAGCTCTTGTCAAGAGACGTTAATAAAAATAATACTTGGGTTGGCTTGTCTGCGTAGTTTATATGAGAGAAACAGTATGTTCTGGATTCGGAACACTTTCCAGTGGCCATTTGCGCGAAACAGGGACAGAATTATCTCGACAGACAAAAGAGGGAGACCCACAAAGTAGAAATAATTTCCACTTTGTTTTGAAATAAAATCTTTAGTTTTATTTAAATGATAATTTGAAAATACCTCTTGCTTGCAAGGAATGCGACAATTCAAATGGACGTCGCATTTATTTTTTCTACGCCATAAACTTCATTTACACGAGAGTTTTGACAACAAGTTCTTGGCTTAAGTTGGCAATGTTTATCTTCGACATGCTTTTACACTACCCTTTTAGGGCGGTTTTTACCATACATACGTTAAATGATTGTTTTTCCTCGTTTTTGTTTGCAAGTGGTATTCTTGGAACATTGATGACCATTAAAAAATGACATCTTTAGTACTCCAAAGACTGGACAACCAAATGAGCACACTGCAGATACTAATACAGATGAGTCTTCGCCGGGAAACTCTGGTGAGAAAATTCCACCAACAATTTCCCACAATGATGGCTCATCCATCAAGAAGTTGTAAAGGACGACTACCAAAATTAAGCAACATACTATTATGGTAATTCCATAGCATATGACTCATTTCAACACAGCAAAAATAATCCATTAGCAGTGGTTCTAAGACCTACAAGTATCTCTTACCAATGAAAAATAATAGAAGAATCACAATCAGCCAAAATGGAATGCGTTGTCACCCTTTTTGAACGTGCTAAATATGGGTGGATGCAACGTACACCAACAGCGTCCAGCTTGTGTAACTAATTGCGAGGGTCGTGGCAATTAACCGTTATCAATCGTCATGCTAGGCCAGGGTCAAAGCCTCTTTTATAAGAGGATGGAAAGAGGACAACAAGGCATAATCAGTTCAGCTCTTTAACCGAGGAGATAAGTAAAGCATTAAATTGATGTCAAACATACTACAAGTAAATAATTGAGCAACATTTTTGTACTAGATTAAGTAGGGAACCTTGGAGAAAATTGTTATAATACATAACACACCAAAGTAAGTGCCTTCTCAGCTATTAATTTATTTTTTTTTATATAATGAATGTATCACAACCATGTATTACAGCGGCAGCTGTTCATCTGATCAACAATAAAGAAAAGAAAATCCATTATGTTCTGTCCATAATTAAGCTATTTAAAAAAACTTGCAACTGCTCTTCAGCTACTTCATTTTTCTGTATAGGTGAACAAACATTATAAATCAATTTCAATCATACCCAGCGCCTACGTTCCCGTCAGAGCAAGCATCTAAAAAAGCTTCATATCTGCTTTTTCCGATATTATGAAAAAGCCATACATTTTCATATACTAAATTTAATTGAATGCAAAACTAATCCCTAGTACTTATACATATTTACACGTTACATAAAATACATTTAATTTGGCTAAATGAGAAATGTGAAACAAAGTTAATTTTGAGCATGTAGAATAATCCTATGTTATTGTGGCACATATCTGCTGTTATTGCTTACTTATGCTGTTTTATACCATGGCCCGCGGGGGCAGACATAACTCAATTACATATGATCATATTTCTACTCATTTATGGGATAATTGAATAATTGTATGGCAAAGGACAAAATAATCAATTAGCTTCTCTTTTATCGTTGACTACAGATTTGGATATATCAACCTGGAATGCTTTGATAGTGCTTGATCTTCGTTAAATTAACAGAGCCATTTTTTGGATGCTCGTTTCCCTAAACTGACTAATTGACTGATTCATCAACGGTAAGCCCAAGCAGCTGACGTGAAGACAGTGACGTTTCTTAGATACCATCGCTTTATAGTGTATGCAACGAACAAAGAAGGAATTTCTGGGACTCTGCTTCTAAGGGTATGACAATATGGTTTTAACGAGTCTAAGATTTCAAAAGTTAAAAATGCTGCAAACATGAATATTAGAGTTACAAATTTCGTTCAAAATTAAGAGACCCATGTTTAGTAATTTTTTTCTAAAAGGTCGATGAAAGGCTACATTTATTTCTGCTCTTCAGGCACATATCCCAAAAAGCAATGATGCTATTGGTATGAAATCAATAGTGTTTGCGTTCCTATGAAAGCTGAGAAATACGAGGTGCTTTGTTTTATGAAAATTTACCTCATTATGGAGGGAGGTGGTTCAATAGAGGTACCAGTATGTCAAACACCGCTTATGCTACTGCTGCAAAAATTGAGATAAAGCCTCTTCGTTAAAATTAAAAAAGCACGTTTTCGCCGTTTTTGAAATGCAATTAAAAAAGGGGTTAACGGGTGCAAATTGAGATTTTTTATAAAAGTGTTTATCATTTATAAGTCGCTGATTGCAGACACGAGAAATTTGGCATGTAGATACGTCTTTAAGAATTAAATTTAAAAGCAGTCTAGTTACCTCGTGAATTTTGATCAGAACGAAAGAGAGTTGGTCAGTCGATAAACCGCAAACTTATCAGCGATTATATCAATCGGAAAGAGCATCTATAAGGTTTCGTAGTGCGCTTTGCTCATGAGAGGCCACCACTAAACAGAGCCTTCGTGAGATAAAATCGGACATCCAAAAGAAGGAGACGATTCAGCTCTCCAACCAAATTTTTATCCGTTTCAATCATAATCCGCGTTCATCCAGATATTAGTATACATACAAGTCGTAGCTGTAGGAAAGTAAAAAGCTCTTTATACTATTTGTTTTATGGCGAAACTAATTATAAATTCTAGCATCTAATCTCTTCTCCGGTGGCAGCTAAAATGTAAATGAGCAGAATCAGCAGTGCAAATGGAATTTTTGTAGTATATGATTTCTCCAACGGCTGGACCAAGGCAAGATCGCGATTACATCTCAAGCTTTCAAGAGCAACAGAAATTGATTGACACGTGAAAATTAAAACCGTAGGTTTTCTATAACAAGGAGAGTTGTAACTGTCCAAAAATTGTCATTATTTGACAAAATTCTCTCATTAGCGAACTGCTTCTCAGGATTAAGCAACAAATCGAGTAGATTTGTCTAGGTTAATTTTCTTTAAAAATAAAAAGTCCTACCTAATACTCCCGTGCAAAAGAAGAATGGAATAGAAATTAGTACATGTGATGGATCAAAAGCAAGATAGGCGCGTGCCCTCGTGGATTATCAGTGCCAAATTATTGGAGGATGCGGAATGAACACATAAAAGACAAAGTGTCTAGACTAAATTTCCACAAGAGTGTTAAAATTTATTGGGAATTCTGAATATGTTTTCCAACCGTATCTCCATATTTTGTCGATTATATTGTGGGACTTCGGATTTTTCGTTGACATCTAGTCAACGGTTAGTCGTAGTAAAAAACGCTCGCTAGCAAAATAAATTCAGCTGAAATTTTCAATAAATTTAATCCTGTACGTTTTATCTGTATATCTAACGGCTCAAGAGATTTTCGCGATTAAACATCAGCTTGCTTTTTGAAACAAGTTCGCATATATCTGTTGTAGCCTAAATATTTAAATGTATATTTATAAATAATTATAAAGTATAGTTATAGGAATTTAATCAAGTCAATTTTTTCTTTTAATTTGAAGTATTTTTTAAACTTCACCTTGGAAACAGGCATAAATCAACACCAAATAGATTGTCAAGTAGCGAGCGAACGAAATTCGAGTCGAAAATGAAACATTCAAAGTATCACTCGCGGATTTATCTAAAATTGCTTGTTTTCATTCCAGGCTGAGCTTATATGAAACATTCAAAATTAAAAGCGGAACTTCCTGTGGTTCTATATATCTCAAAAGTGGATTCCAGCCATAACCCATATATTTAAATATAATTGCGAAAACTAAGTACAAATAAAACAAGAATGCTGCAAACAAACCCCGAAATCTCAGTTTTGCAAAAGCATTCCTAATATTTAATTTCGTAGCACAGGTAAACATTAATTCGGAATAGATTTTTAAGGGGCCGTGATCTTTGCGATTATGTGTGCATAGCAGCGGTGGGGTTGCACGTCGGAGGTTCCCATTAATTAAAAATTCTTTTTGTATTATTAAAGGGAGTCGGAAAGAGAATACCTAATTAACAACTCGTAAATTTCATTTTAAAGCGAGATTCGAACGTTTCACCACGTGTCTACTTCAAAAGCCGTCCCATTCTGAATAAATAATTTCTTGTTTAACTAGCCCTATTCCACTGTTTATTTACCTAAAAATTTACTTATTACGGAAGAGGAGCCACAATAAACCTTCTTTTCTTCTGCTCCTCGTTTCTTTTCTCTTCAGCTCTCCCTGCCTTCGTCGTCCTTCACTGTATACTTCATCCTTCACATGCCCCCGGCACCCCGCCTTTTCCCATCGTCTCTTTTTCATCCCCATCGTTTTATATTTTCCTCATCGCCTCTTCCTTCCTCTCGAACTTGTTACGTCAGCCCGCCGGAAGACTTAGTAGTCTTTGTAAATATTGGAATCGAAATTTGCATGTCTGATGGAATAGAAATGAAGCAAAATTTGAAAATTTCTGTTTGAATATGCAACAATCAGGCCGGTATAAATTGTATTTGTAGCAATTAATTAATACTTGCGTCCGCTTACCGTGAACTATTGCGGATTATCGTGATTAATACGTTTCGATATATTTTATAATAAACTAATGAGTTCCGTCGCGTGGAAAATCAGAACTAGGAAAATATAAACTCATTGCTTACGTTTCGCAATGCGAATTTCATATTGTGCCTTTATGAAACATATTCATTATAAAGTTGGAGCCCTAAGGCGTAAACTTTATTTAAACATACCTAATGGAAATGTAAAAACAGATCAAAGCGCTTCCTGAAAAAGCATACAGTAATGTTTCAGCCATAATTAAATATCAACGTTTTTATTTTTGTTTACTAGTGTAGATTTGTGAGATCCGCAGTTTAGTCACTGGATAAAAAACGACCAGGTTGAAATATTTTAATTTCCCTCTATTATGTGAAAGGTCACTCAGGAAGGCGCATCAGTTTAGTGTTAGCAAGATGAGGGTGGGACTGAAAGCCTCGTAGGTGATGACTTTATTCGTTAGCTTGTGACGAGTGGCTCTTAGCGGTGAGCACGAGGGAAAGGCTGCGTTTAGTTAAGAAAATGCAATCCAGTTTTTGGAAAAAAAATCCTATCCTGATGTTACCGCTTTATCCTATCCGTTATCTGCATGTGTAAATGCAACTACTTTAAATAGAGTGAAATTAAAAATGTTAAGCTTAATTCAGCCCACAGCAAAAAATTTGGCAATTATATTTTGCGACCTTATTTGGCGGCTTTGTACGTGTACGTATATCGCAATTAGAAAAGAAAATGTAATTACTTCTGCGGAATTTACCCCAACTTGAATTGTTAATTAAAAATGATCGTAACCCGGTTATTGTAATTTTGTTTCAGTATGATCTTCACGTCCTATTTCATTAATATAATAACTTTGCATTTCATTAAGGGTCGACATTTTTTCAGGGCGATGAGAATTTTTGCAGTCTCACGTTAATAATTTACGCGGTGAAGATGCAAAAGCATAAAAGTGGTTAGTTTAAGATTACATTGTAAAAATTCCGTATTATTAAATAATAACGTGATTAGCTGCTAATGAGAATAGAAGCACGAGAGATTTGAAGTACATATCAGTTCGGTATATTGCAAGACGTGAGGCTAAGACAAATCCCGGGAAGTTTTTGGGCGAGCTTCCCAGCGCTTGAATAGTAATATGAAATCAATAGATTTCCAGTTTCATTACTTTAGTTCAAGTAATCAGTTTAAAAAATGAGGAACCCTGACTGGCGAAGGATTGAATCGCAACCCTTCAGCACCAAATGATATATAATAGTTTTACATAGCTACGGCTCACGAGCTGCAGATTTTGTTTGAGATGAAATATTTAATTTTTGTGTGAAACTACAGAATATCAAGCGACTTTTTGTAGCACTACTGGAGCAAATTGATATGTCATAAATATGCTACGCACGCGTTTCCAAGTGTATTCACTTTATAAAAGTATCTTTTGTTCAGATACTGTTGCAGTAGATCTCTTTTGTTTACAAACTACTTTTGTATATAAATGTAATATAAAATTAAATAAAAACAAAAATAAGTCATTAATATAAGTTAATTAATTAATATCTTAGCACTAGTCCAATTCGTTGGAAAATGCATTTTATCCCCAAGCACTGATCGCTACATGCTGGAAACTCGATTGATGACTGCACGAAAAGCAAGTTTAACTGAATACAGGCTTGTCAAGATTCAGAAACCATAAAAAATATACCCTGATCTATAGTAATATCTTAGTAATTAGAGCAGAAATCGAAGCACCGGCAAGAATTTGAAAATATTTTACCTGAGGTATTTGCTTTACACTCGATGGTGATAAACAGCGGCCAATTAAAAATTTCTGCATTGCTACAGCACTAAATATCTCTATTAGGGGGACCGGAAAGTAATATCGTTTCTGTGCATGTCGATATTCAATTGTCATTTGGTAGCTCATTACGTACTTGGAAGGCGTGCCAAAGAGATTTTGAGGATATTGTATAATATTTGCTTCTGAATAATTAAGCACTAGACTTTTTTTGCAATTTGGGGTGAAATGGCCAGCCAAATCCCAGAAGAGCATATCTGACATTGTATGCTTTTTGAGTTTCGCAAAGCTAATACCGCAATTGCTGCGACTTAAAACATTTGGGATGTTTATCCAAGCGCATTGGACTTCCGAAAATGCCAAAGATGGTTCTCCAAGTTCAGATCAGGCAATTTTGATCTCTCGGACGCCTGCCCATCGATCAGGAAGACCAAAAACATTAGATAACGACGTGCTAAGGGCAAAAGTGGAAGCAAATCCATGTCAAACAATTGAGG
>JAWQRO010000373.1:0-41037 GCA_033557835.1 Helochares maculicollis
TGTTTACGTTGTTTGTTTGGAATCTTTGCGTCTGTTTTTCAGTATTATTGTCGTTATCTGCACTGGAATTCTATATACAGGTTTGCTATTATCAGACGACGATTGGAGTTTGCATCCGCTCCATGATGAGCTCTTACGTTTTTCATTTTTTTAGCGTGATCTATATTTCTATAAGTTACTTCTGTGCATGTCAGTATTTCTAAACAAATTTTGAATATAATATTCATAAAGAAATCGATAATATTAGTGATGATAAATTATATCAACGAAAGTGTGACTTGAACTCTACCAAGAAGACTTTAGTCGTAGATGTTTACGCTAAATTGATTCGTTAGCTGTTTTTATTTTTCCAAGTTACAAAAGTATTCTACAAATATAATATACATCCAAAGTTCAACTGAATAATTTTGCACGCTTTCAAGTTTGAACAACTGCGACATTTTGCTTATGTTGCCATAAATGTGAAATTCAATTAAATTGCAGAATAAAAAACAATCTTATTTTAATACAATTAATGTGATATATTCACAGTCCATCAATATCTTCAGATGAAGTGTTTTCAAAGGAAGTACATTCCGCCACTATTTCCAAAAATATACTTCTTTGCGTACCCTCATGTACAGAATGGGTCCGGTGTGGAGTATAGATACATATGTTAGTAATACCCTCGGCCATGTGTTAGTGTGAAAATTTATAACGCCGCCGCCTTGATCTTAAAACACGTGCAATACATTTACATGGCAGGGTATTTGTCGCTAGTAGTTTTATTATTATTTTCGCGAAATTTGTTAGCACTTATAATTATACGAGCAGTGGTTCTTGTATGCACTCCGGCTGGGTGTATTTACTTTGCATGTGGCCTCACTCGACGGTAAAACGTACTAATTAGTGCTTAGTTATGGCTGAATAAATCAAAGCAGATTGTTCGTTATTTTTCTTTTCGTTTTCTCCTGGTAACCATTTATCTTTGTATTTACTTATACAATTAATAAATGAACTGCAGCGTTCTTCAGTTTCAATTAGGATATTACCGTTTTAATTAATTTTGATAATAATTAATTACTCTAGTTGTTTCATTGTGGAACAGGAATATTATTTTGATAAGTGGCAGGAAATTTTGCAATCTGCATATTTTAAAAACTTATTCTTTTAATAACATGCATTCATAAATTATTATTGCCATAATATATCGATTAAATGCTTAAAGTAATGGTGGGTAACAGTTTTTCCGTCGAATAGAACTACACCAGATTATCGAGTTTTTGAAGGTAACTAGATACATATATCCTTAGATATTATATAGCTTTCAAGTAAAAGACCGAGAGTGTAGGGCTTATATCTTATGTTTAGAATGCAACAATTACGAAAGGGAAGTCCTCTCTGCAATTTTCAACATGCACTTATTACTGCAATAGGTTAGAAGCATAGCTTTAAAAACGTCTATCCGCTCATCTACTGAGAGCAAAACTATCCCCCTTCTTGTCCGTCTAATATTTGGACGCACTCCACTCGATATGCAGTTTTCATGTAGTTTTTTGGAGTCACGTGCCGCCATTATTACATCTATTGAACTAGAGCAGCACGTTGTGTTATTATAATAAATGTAAGTGCTTTTGATCGCTGTTTTGTATGATTGTGGTTTCATGAGTGATCATAATTTATTTTCTATTTTCTACTCTCAAACTACTATTTCCCTGTCGCATTCTACTCGCTGACGTATACAATATGAGCCACATAGTAGCAAACTTTTGCCACCGACCGTGCTGAGTTGTTTTATAGTAAACTTGAGTTTAAATCTCTGTGGTAATCAAATGCTTACTGGTGGTCACAATAGGCTTCCTGCGATTTGTTTCAGCTTTAGCTATAAAAATGGACCGCCTTCCATAGTGACAGCTAAATTAACGAAACAGTAACACCCATCCAATGTAGACACACAATTCAAATTACAATAGTGCATCTCTTCTCCGAATCTAACTTAATTATAATTAAGCATTATAAAACGGTAACCGAATCTCTTTATAGCAAGAATACCATTGTCAATCTTATTGACGTTACTAAGGAGTTCTCTAAGTTCAATTGCAAAACACAATATCCTAATTATACACGTTAGTTAGCTGGAAGAGATAGGATCTACAGCGGCAGGTCCTGAAAGGAGCCCTGGCTTTTGTTCGATTTTTACAAGCAGCAGGTCACTAATTATAAAACAAGACAACTTTAATTTGTTTATTTCTCCTGTTCAGTTTCATCTTCGAATCATTCTTCATAATTAATAATTTTTACTTAAGCTTTCATACATTGATACCATCTAGAGGTGATATTGCGGCATTACCATTGAAACAATGATATTATTTTTAAATATCTTGACTACATACGCAAATACATAAACGGCGGCTTATTTGTACCTAGGTTTTGGACAAATAAAATATTGTTACAGTTCCACTATTTCATTTCCTAAAATAATTTGTTGCTTATTTATTTGAATATTATTGAAGTTAATTGCCGATAGTTACAATTTTCAACACTCAAAGAGAACAAATTTATTATTGAATCGCTATTTGAGTGTGCGATTGAAATAAAAATAACGTAAATGAAGTAGACACACTTTGTAACCACTTACTCCAAAGCAAATTGTCAAAGAAATAAAAACATGCAGGAATTTTTACTTTCAGTTTTCCGTGAAGCTTGCAGAAAGTAGAAACGAACTTGAGTATATTGGAAGAGTTTATGGCTGTTACTAATTATTTTATTAATTATATGTGCAATAGCGGAGTAACACCTGCGTTTCAGATATTTTAATTTAAGTTAATTTCCAATTATGCGCGCATATAGTTGTAAAATATTGTACATGAAACATACGAACAGGAAATTACTCTGGTATTCTCCGATGCCAGAGGAAACTGTTACGTTAATTGTATTTAGTTATCGAATAAAATTCGATTAACTGCAATCGTGGCCACCGCAGAACTGTCATACGAACATTTCATTCATACACTTTTTTTAACAATTTTCTTGGCGAGGTAAGGCAATAAATCACATGCACTTTGCTTGCCATTGGACGGAAATCAAATAAAACCCCGTGAATTACCGTGTATGCGGATAAGAAATAAGGATTCATTATACTTAATTACTTGTACTGCACAGCGGGATCAATATAAAATGTTGAACTGTTTATTACTGGAGATTTTTAGATGGGGATTAATTATAGAGAACAGTAATAAACCATTGAAGTGAAGTCTAAATAAAGTACACAGGCCATCGATAAAATAGACATTTTTAAAATAGATTTTAAACCTTTAAAAGTCTTGCAAAAATAAGTGAAAATTAATCAATTTCTATTCCCAAATAGCAATGGCTGTGAACATATTGTTTATGGCCTACAAACACTGGATTAGTTGGTAGAAATTAATTTGGAAATTTAAAAACCCATTAAGTTAAAACTGCATCCATGCTTCTTGATTAATTATAATACTTTCTTGCTGTATTAACAATGATGACCGATTAACAGGTAGCTTTAAAATTTTACTAGTGATATATTCGCAGCAATTATAATTATGACATTTTCATATTAAATTTTTAAGAAGTAAATAGTCGCAATCGTTGTTATTTTTGTGGACCAATAGCAATTTTAAAACTTCAAAATTCTCCACTGAACATTTTTCTACAACGCATACATATATAATAACACCATCGCATCAAAAATCATATAGCCGCGGTTAAAAAAAATAGAACTTACGAAAAATAAAATGTAGACTTGACCCTAGGACAAAAACTCGTAGTTTAAAGAAAAGAGTCAAAAACTAATATGCAAATTGACCATATCAAAGAACATGATCAAGAGTGGAAGATTTATAATGAAGATACAAAGTATAATAAGTAATCAAGATCAAACACGTAAAGTATTTTAATTAAGACAAATTTAGGATCGAAAAATCCAAACGTAAGAAAATACTATTCTCTGTACAGTATTCGGAGAATGTAAAAATAAAATAACTGATAGGAAATTTAAATACCAAACTAATAAATATTTCTTATTACAGATACTACGAAACGGGTAGCTTTAAGGCTGGTGTTATAGGGGGATCTAAACCAAAGGTAGCGACTCCGCCTGTAGTGGATGCAATCGCTAATTACAAACGAGAAAACCCTACCATGTTTGCCTGGGAAATTCGTGATAGACTGCTTGCAGAAGGAATCTGTTCGCAAGATAATGTACCTAGCGTCTCATCTATTAATAGGTAAGTAGGAATACAATTATAAACTTAAATCGCAAACACTTTCAAACTAATCGCTACCCTCAACAAGTTAGAGCTACATTACATACAACTTAATTTACTCCCAACGAAGAACTAGAACATTTGTTTGATTTCTGTATTGGGTAATGGATATCCCTCCAGAGACGACCGGTCAAATTAAATGTGTCAAATCAACCCCTAATACAGCCAGGCCACTCGATGCTATCACCATGCATATAAGCACGGGGTGCTCGCTGTGATTGAGCAATTGCTTCACATGACTTGATACGTTGACTACTGCATTATGATAATGAAAATTAATTATTCGTTATTTCATTTAATTTCTCTAGAATATAATTTCTTCTTTGTTTGAGTAATCTACAACAAAAAACAATTTGTGTTATTTCAATTCCGGTATAAAATAAGCCATTTTAATCCACACTTGGAAACTAACTTTAATGTAACACGTTACAACGAGTCCACTTGATGAATCGTCAATTTTGTGTCCCAAAAGGCAACTCATAGTAACAGCCCTATTGATATACCCTAGGGTAATTTTGTCGTGTACCTTTTACAGCCCTTTTTGTCGTCCCCTACAGAAGTTACGCACACACATACTCGCATCTCGCACTATACAAACGCCTTTTGTCGTTTTAGTTTCAAAATTTACAGAATGATTTCCAGGGACACGATTGTTCAAATGGGTGTACATAATTTTAGACGTGACGAACTTATTTGATTTTATTGAGTTTTTATACGAAATAAATTACTTGCCAAATGTTGTGATTTACCAGATTTATATTCTAAATTCAACAACCATCGACAACGAGTTTCTGCAATAATAGAGCTCACTGAGCTATAATATTGCCAACTAGGCAATAGCTTAAATCAAACTGTATTTTCTCTTTATCGAGGTCAATATTAGACATTTTATTAGAAGTAATATAAAACACTTTATCAGTAGCAAAATAGAAGCGCACTAAAAATCTCTTCTCGTGAAGTAAATTTAATAAATAGCAAAATTTCTCATTTACCCCCCATTAATTCCTGAAACGTCGTAAATGATTCAAATATAAATAATCGTGCTTTTTATAAGTTTCTTACATTATGAGTAGGAAAAGCCGCTGAGAGGGAATATTATGTTTTAAGTAAAGAAAGAAGTTTAAGATAATGACATTTGTGT
Organism: Helochares maculicollis; assembly: GCA_033557835.1. Taxonomy (NCBI): domain Eukaryota; kingdom Metazoa; phylum Arthropoda; class Insecta; order Coleoptera; family Hydrophilidae; genus Helochares; species Helochares maculicollis. Next base: position 5,416 of record JAWQRO010000373.1, read on the forward strand.
GGCAGATATAACCGCAAAAAGCGAAACAGGATCGTTAGAAGTTGGAAAAACAGTATTTCTGAATCTCCGCCGTTCTAATTGCAATGACACAAAAACATCGCGCGCCAGGCTATTGTTTGGAGTAGTCTTCCGCTGTTTCTACTCAGCATGGCGTCATGTCCGTTTCCGGATGCCCCCGCCTCCACCACGCGGGCGGGTAGTCACATTTATCATTTGTTTTATCGGCGAAAATAAGATGATTCCAACCATTACCGAATATTTTCAATGACCAAAATTATCTTTTTAGTGGATGAGCGTTATCTAAGATGAAATAAATTACTAAAGAAGGTTTCCTTAGCTACCGATATATGCGGAGCGAAAATTCCACATTATATTTTGTATTATCTGGCACGTAAATTCCAAAAGTTTGTTGCTATCCAAATATATCTGATGAAAGTACAAACTAACCTTATTGCATAGCTTTCACTTTTAAAGTTTTCTAGAACTTGTGTCGATATCTTTTAGTATCGATTGGAGTCATATTCGGAAAAAATACATTGTGTACCGCTGAGTATGAAATGAAAAGTAGCTTGTTGCATGCAAAACTTCAGGCACCATGAACAGAAAAAAAGATAAAAACGCATCGATTCTCGGGCATAACCTCATGTAAATCTGACAGTTGGCCAAACAAACAGTTCCCTTCCATTTTGCAGCATCGTCGAGCAGAGCGGATATCGGTTTGAGCTCGATTTCACGAATCTGAGAGTCAGCCGAGCGTTCCGGAACCGGCTTTCTTCTGTTATTGATTTTCTCCCCGTGCTCTTTCACAACCCTCTGGCTTTTCTTGCGAGAAGCTAACCCTGACGGAGTCTTTTACTTCTCTCTCCGGCACCTTAAATAACAAAGATGAAACGCAGGGACGGCGGTGTAAAATCACCACTTGATCGGGGGAGACCCCCTTTTGGAGGAGAGAGTCTGGATGCCCCACCCCTTGAGGGCTACTCGAGCGAATCCGCTACGCCGTTGCTCCGATTGTATGCATCAAGGGGGCGAATTTCTTGGCTATTTAAAGTTTTTAAAAGTTGGATTATGTTACGCGGTCCGGAGTAATTGCGGATTAAGTTCGGGATGACGAGACGCAACCGAGATATGGTAATTCCAGGCGGGGTTTTATCAACTTTTTCCCTTTTTTTCTTTCTGCGATCGTCATCCTATCGAAAGTCCTTGTTATAAATTGTTCCGAAAATTACTTAAACGTGATAATCGTTCAGAGATTCATTTGTTATAACACCAACTTATCAAAAGATTTTAAAACTGACATTTCCAAATATTACCATGATGAGGATTATCAGTATTTGAAGCAATTTTATCAAATGAGAATACTTTCTAAAATGTTTTTAGTTAATGTAAAAGAACAACATAATAAATGTTAGGAATGGCCTGTTATAAAGTACCACACGGCCACATAACCTTAAAACTAAAGTTCTCATAAAAAGCTCTTCGTAAGATGGCCGCTCGTAAAGGAGGTATAAAAGTGCATCAACGTTGGCCACGGCGCGCTATAGGACAAGAAGCCATAATCTGGAGCTCAATGAACGAGCTTAATGCGCCGCTCGCTTTACTGCGCTGAGCTTTCAAGCTTTCCCCACACTCACACACTTACAACGGCACACGCTCCAAATAGAGAGAGCTTTTGTGTGGCCGCAACAGCTTTTGTGATAATAACATGGAACTGTTTCTTGGTTGTTTATGTTTTGCTCTTTTTGTTTCGCTTTATTCACCCATCAGTAAAAGTAGCTGTTTTTGTTTTATTTTGGATGGAGTAATTTATTCTGATCTCCATTCGAGCAGCCATTTATGTTGCGTCAGAAAGGATCCTTTTTATTTGAATAATTAATTAAACTAGGTTCCAATGATGTTCCACTTTTTATTCGAAAAGTTACAGGGAACGATTCAATTTATTTTCCACTTACTTCGTCACTAATGTTGTGTTTTACATGCACTCAACGACACAATTGAACCTCTGTGGACACATACGGCACAAAATCTGCTCTATCTCATGGGGACGAAACACCGTATGTTATGATACTTGTTGAAAAGGGGCGCTCATCTGATCATAATCTATACTGCCTCCTAAAGGGAGTTCGAGAAAAGGGAGGTGTAGTCTTTTGGCACTATGTAAATTGTTTTTAATCTAAATTTCATTAATCATTTTCAGGATACATAACCGGTAGTTATGCAGTACAACATGTTAAATATTGCGTATTTAAAATTTTACTAAAACTAAAAAGTTCATAGTTCATGGAATGACAAATGGTTTTAGATTATAAATGTTCGTCTTTTGTCTTTTATAATGAGGAAGGAACGCTTAACATAAAAGCACGTTAGTTCTTCGATACATTTTTCTGTAATGGCAAGTTCAATAACACCCCGGAGTAAATTTAGTTCATTGAACTGGCGAGAATGGATTCTTTTCGCTATTTTGTCAAGAAAATTCAGTTGGAAAAGTGCATATGAATAGATTTACTTTGGCATATGCGCACCGAATTGCATAATAATGTTATCGCACAAATGCGTATGAGGAGTGAGCCTGTCAACCCCCGTACGGCTGCTTTGGTGCGGTATCTTTAAACGAATTATCTCACCGACTGGCTTTTGCGAGGAAATGCTCCCCCTGCCACCAGATGTTTGACTTGGAGAATTACTTTCGTTCCATTGCCCTTTACCCCTATTCTTCAACTAAAATAATAAGAGATTAGTGTTATCAACTCTACTTTCCTTCACTAAACTTGAAGTGAGTTAGTTATTGTAAGCCGTTAAATCATGTTTCAGCAAACGCTTCTAACATTTAGGTTTCCAATGATTTTTATGTGTCAAGAGCACAAATAATGCTTTTGTTTTTCAAAATTTAGTTTCGTAATGTAAATACACGAACTATTTGAAAAGCACTTTTTTTAAACGAAATAATTTCAACTGCAATAATTTATTTGATTGCCCCTTCTGTCGTATTTGAGCTAGCTCGATTATTTCAGGAATCAAAATAACGTTTCCAATTAGCATTATCAATTAAATTTTTATAGTTTTATTTTTATTTAAGCGAGTATTTTGTAAAGGCAGTCATCTGGAACTCGCTGCAAAAATAGTTCAGACTTTAGCTTCGCATCGGGTATGTGATCAAAAAAATTAAGATGGTGGATAATTTATTTAACATTTTTCGCCTATTACCTACTGCTGAATAAGTTATTATTTCATTTTCTATATTAACACAATCAATATTATTTTCAATAGTATACAATAACTTTGAGTTTTTCTTATTTTGCTCTTTTCTCTACAATAGTTTTCTCATCATTGTGAAATCACGTTTATTTTTATCTTGAAAAATGTTCATTGTTATAGATTTTAAACATTGTTTGATGTTTTAATTATGATCAATTGCAACGGTCGAACAATGTCATTCTTGCTTTTGCATAAAATTACTAGTAAGTGAAATGGAAGAACAAAGTGACCTAAATAAATGTTGTATTCTTTACTTATTAAGTCATATATCAATTCCGCAACAACTCGTTCTGACGTTAATTCGTCTGGGACATTCAAATCATAAGTAATATCTTTGCAAATATTATTGCTTAAATTCATCCAAATTGCCTGTTACTCAAAATAAAAGATGCGCATATTCCAACATATACAAACAGCGCACACTACAGTAGGACTTACATGTCTCGCCCGTTTTTGCAAATCACATATCTTCAATGAGGCTTTTACGTTCTACCTGTTGTTTAGTATTTTATATGAGACAATGGATAAGTCCATCCCGATTACCAGAATAAATAAGGCAAATAATGCGTCCCTCGATGTTTACTGATGAAGCTCACCTTAAGGAAACCAAAAGTATGTTGTTAATAATCGTATATATTACGAAAACCGATAACTAGTATAGTAAAAATTGTGCCAAAGGTTAGCTAAAACCGGAAAAACACGAAGTCAAAGCAAGTCCAAAATCGAAGTTAGCAATTGTTTTTTTCATTACCGTAGTGTGATACATTATGAATCCCTTAGGTCGGACCAATCTGATAGCAACAAGTATTATTTGAGCGTTATAATCGACTAAAAACAACATCTCAATAACTAGAATAATCGTTTTCAAACGTATATTACATCTAGAAAAGACTAAACTCATTTGGAATAGTAAGAGACAGCTTGTGTTTTATTTAAAGAGTCACACTTCTTTCTAATCACAGTAGTAGATGAAATAAAAGTTCAAATTTTCGTGTAGCAAGAATCATAAAGAAACACTACGCTGTATAAACTGTAGCAGTATATTCTATCTTCAGTTTTATAATTTTTGACTTTGGAAAGCCAAAATCAAACAATATATTTTTATTATTCTATCTATTTATATTATTTTTTGCCAATATAATATTAATTTGTATATAATAAATATATATAGTAAAACTGTGAACATAAAATGTAAACGTTTAAAACTATTTCAAAACTAAGATTTGATTACATTGCACAGGATAAATAAACTTGATATGTTGCCTATTCGCAAGATAAATCTCGAGCAATACAAAAACTCATGTAAATTGCATCCCACTTGAGAATTAATTCCATCAATAAATCATGGCATTATCTTCGATACGTATCAACAGTAATATTTAAGATTTATTTCAAGCTGCAATAATGGATCTTTCATGATAGGATTAGGAAATATAAGCTGATTTGAGGGTATTATGAGTACTTATAAGAAGCCCTGGTGAGAAAACACATACTCGGTTATTGTAGTGCGGCTACCTAACAATTATCATCTACTTATCTCCTACTTTTGTATTTGAAGGTTTATTACCCTGTTTTCATTTTAACACTATAGCTACGCTGCTTGCAATTTGTAACCATGTTTAGACATTTAAAAATAATAATTAGTAGAAAGGAATAGCTTGGCGTAATAAATATCTAATAACAAGAATTTTGAATTGTTCTTGCCTGGTTTAGTCCGAGAAGTAGACAACGAATATGCAAATATTGCTGCAGTTTAATTACTTTACAATCTTCATTGCAATAATCTACAGAAAATATTCTTAAATAGGCACAAGTTGACAATAAATGTTATTTATTAATATTCATATATTTATATGAGTAATAAATACCCAATTTTTGTCCTCAATCATGTAGTAAATTCCATTGAAATAAGACCGCTATTTGCATGTTTGTAACTCATTAATTGTACTCTCCGCAAACGCATACTAATTGCTCTAAATTTTACAGTGTACGGTTATTACAAATATTAATACAATTTATTCGAATGACTTAATAATAATTAATTTGTTTGTATTATTACCATATTTGTACGGTAAGCATTTATAAATTGTAATTTAAACATTACGGAATAAATAACAATCTGAAGGCATTTATTTAGAAAAGCGATGTAGGTGTATAGTAAGTAAAGTTTCTTAAGCTTATTATCGAACATTATACCCATTAAGCTATGAAATATTCACGTTTAAGTCGGTAAATTCTATCCCTTATGTAAAAGCAAGCACATAATTTCTCATTTCGCAGTCGTAAATAGATTGGCACCTATTAACGCACCAATAAAGTAAACGTCCACAATATCATTTTGATATCACATTTCTAATTCAATTAAATTTATTCAGTCTTGTGGTTAAGCAGGTCTAAGAATGATGGCGGCAAAGCTCACTTAATTTTCTTTATTGCTACAATACATCTTTAGATATTTAAGTAACACTGCACATTCTATTTATCTACATATAATACAATAATACAATTTTTGACCGAATATACTTTAACATTTTTCTAAATGACTTCTTTAAAACTATATAGCCAAAACATTTGTAAATGTTCTAAGGCGTTTATCGCGGTTAAGTTGATATTGGTTGGTGTAAAATATTTGTGCAAATATACTTTAATATCAATTGTTAAATAGAACTGAAAGGAATTTCTTGAAAGGATCAAATTTTACTGAATGGCTGAGTAATTTGCAGCCAGACAGAATTAACAACTCTGCAGAATTTCTCGGCCTTCCGCTTTATATGAAGGTGACAAAAAAACTTCCCAGGAAGGATCGAACAATTCACACGAGCTTCATCACACCTTTCGCGAAGGACTCCAAACCCAATCACCGTCTAAAAGGCCCCCCAGTGATGTATTCATGCATCGCATAAACATTTTAATGAAGTATACCACTTCTATATATAATGCGAAAGTCTATTTTAATAGACATAACATAGAGCCCTGTATTGTACCCTGGCAATGACACTACCAGCTGCACTCTGGCGGAGAGAGAAGGCCATTTACATGATCCAGAGGAAAAAGAGGGACGCGACAGCGAAACACAGTAGCAAAATATTTGCCGTATTGAAGTGTCATCTATTGTTTGGGCCCTATTGTGATACTGTTAGATTTGTTAGGATACTCTCTCTCTCTAGGTAGGAAGTTTAACTGCAGCCACTTATTGGGATTTTCAATGTAATTTGAAAATAATTCTTGGATTAAAAATGTCTCTGGTACTTATTGGGTTGAGGGCATTGTGTTGAGTTTAAGAGGATGCATTGTGTAGAAACCTATTGTATTCTATCCGCATAGCTGTGGCCGGTATCCATTTAATGTCATAAAATGCAATATCCCGAATTGAAGATTGATTGTAGGTAATATTAGAAAAGGGACTAGCTGATTATAAAGATTGTAGGATTATTTACTATGACTACAAAATAATATAGAAGTCTCATTCGATTTACTTATCGCGTCACAACTTCTTTGCATTGGTAACCAATTAAAGCCAGTAAAAACACGCATGGTACCACCAATTTGATTCGAAGTTCCGTTAATAATTGTAATGTAAAAAGATACCCTTATTTTGATGTAAACTTTCATAATTATAGCGGATGTAATTAAAATTGCCAGCAAAAAAACTACAAGTTTTTAACGGGACAAAAGAAATGTCAGACTTCCATTATAACCACTCAAACCAAATTAAATCGCGAAAACCGCACAAATTAACCCAAAAAAGAGAGAGATTCTCCATTGAAAATATTAATCATAACATCAATACGCTACTTTATAAACAAACACAACTCCCGCAGCTCAAACTAATAAGTCTCATTGCAAATTAGATTACTGGATCCAGAGCTTTGTGCTTTGCTAATACGCAGCAGAAAGCTTGATCGTCCAGGTAGGTAGAGAGCGTAGGAGCTTTAAGTTCGGCACGGTTCAAAAGCTCTCCAGAACTGGGCGACTGTGCAACACGGGCACTTAACTGCGGCTTCCTCTGTGCTGTAATTGTTCCGCAAATTATATTTGTGGATAGAACTATAAGCTCTCACAAATGTAAATATGGTTATTTTGATATATGCAGGCTTTGCTTTATTCAACATCGTATGCCGCTACTCCCCTCCGCCGCTATCCCTCTCACAGCATTTTAAAATTTACACTGACGCACCAGAAACACCAGTAAACGCACATCCATCTACAGGAAGGCTTTTGAATATTTAACAGCATTTCAGCAAATAGAAGCTTTTTTCCTTTAGATTCGGCTAAGTACTTTTCTAGATTTGGCGAAATCATCACAAGGAGTTGATTTTTTGATTGATTGGGCCCTATCGACGATTCGAGATATTTTTTGGAGATTTTCAAAATCCAAGAATATAATCGCAATATAGTTTGCTGAATGACCTAATGACTTGATTGCTGACTGATTTGTTGAATGAGCTACCAAAAAAATGTAAGACTGTTACAACTAAAAAAAGTCCCAAGTTCCATCAAGTTTCCTGCGTTTTATGATCAAAAAACAAGTTTGGTAGGAATGAAAAGCGCCAAATGTTTAATCGTAAACTAACAATCAGTTTTAAAACCACAAAAACTAATTTGCTTTTGTTTCCGAAAAATCTTAAAAATAACCATATAAAGTTAATGAGTGCGTGTGAGTTCCGTTATTACACGATTCACCTGTTGACTTCCGGTAATTTTAACTTCCCCTGCAGACGGTGAGATCATTATCGCTTTGGCTAATACAAGCGTCGCGCTTGCTCTTCTGAATTGCGTGCTTTACATATTAAATATAATCAGTTCGTATTGGCACTAAAACCAGATCACGCATTATTCTACCCAGTGGAATGCAGTAGCTACATATCTTGACTTGTAGCTATTTTATGCATTTAAAAGTTTACATGCGTTTGTGGTCACAACCGACCGACCTTTTATACCCACATAGCGGCTTGAGGTGTTATAACAATTTAAAATAAAACAACTAAGATACGGAGAACTTTCACGGAGGATATCTTAGTGAGGCAGATTGATAGACTTACTAAAGATTTGCACCGCAGTCACTCTCTAAGCTATTCAGTAGCGGTAGGCAGATTTTATTTCCTATATTAGTTGTATTCGATTGATATTGGCATCCTTTCTTTAAATGAACTCACTTATTATAGTTTTATAAGAAATTGCAATCAGTAGTCGACACTAGATACAAGAGATTTGTTAAAATCAAATTGCAGTTAAAAACCAACCAACAGATAGAATTAATGCATTTTGAACAGGATGAAAAGGCGTAATTTAGCTTTAATGTGTCATGATCATAAAATTAATAATCGCTTTGTATAAGGGATTTTCAAGTGGAACAGTTGTTAGGAGGTTATTACACGCATCACTAAGTGATAGGTAAACATAAACAGTAGATGTAGATTATCGATGTTCAAATTAAATTGTTATGAGATACGTTATACCGTGTTATGATTTTTCTTACAAAACAGCCAGTATTTGTCATTGTATTTGCATTAGAATCGTATTCACTATAATGATTATCTGCAATTTCAGTGGCATATCACAGATAAAACTATTATACTATATATCGATCGAACGGAATCCGTGACGAATCCGTAAATTTTCCCAAAGAAATTGCGACAATTTATTTTTCAAGTTTTCTATCCCGACCTAATAAATGAGTTTTAGGGTCTTAATGAGTTTTGAACAGTGTGCAATGCCACAGCACGTGTCGTTACGCCAAACACGCGTTACGTTTATTCGGGCACGTGACTTAGTACCCCCTTTTTAATTCACAATTCATACGGGATTATCACTAAAATTAATGGCTAAGGGTTTTTTATGGTAATTTTTGTGATCCCATGAATTTTCTTAAGCGAATCCTTTCGCTACTTTGTATCATAGATTTTTCAGTTTAGCTCTTAGGATTTACAATAAGAGGCTAATTTAATGACAACTAAATTTAGTTGTAATTCCCATTAAAGAATTTTGTATATGGTTATAAATTTTTTCAATGTGTTTTTTTCTTTTTAGGATTGTTAGAAATAAAGCTGCGGAAAAAGCAAAACACGCACATCAAGTTGCAACTAGTGGTGGATCAGGAACGGGAACTGCCACTGGTGGACCAGTATCTGTGATAGCACATGCACCTGCCACTCAACTCTCAGAGCCAAGGTCTGGAGCCTATAGTATAAATGGTATTTTAGGACTTCAGCATGACCCCAATGGAAATAGTATAAAACGGAAAAGAATTGACGACCATGGTAAGTTTTAGCAATATTTCACCGCACATTAGTGTTTCAGAATATCAATCTAACCGTTTAATAGATTGTTTGCTAATTTTTCTTCATTAAATTTATAAACAAGTCCTGGCGTATTTAGAATTCACTGGCTACATTTTACATCTAATACACTATAGAAAATATAGTGTATATTTATCGTCTAACGATTTTTAAAAATATATATCTTCAGATTTTGAAGAATCTTCACTTTTATAATGGCTTTTAAATAATAGAACTTTTAAAGCTGCTTATAAATTTAATTATAATAGTTTGTTATTAAGTAAACCGTAAAAACATGACAGAAACTCACCAGTAATTGGATATTTTGCTACACCAAATAATTCTAACTAAATCAGAAAGCCAGAAGTAGGACTTATAAATATATTTTTTGTCTTTAATACATTACATCTATACCAATTACACATTTATTTTTTTAAATCTTATCAACATTATCAAACAGGATATGATCATTTTTAAGTTGAAATCTAGATTTTAGAGAACAATTAAATTATTGGGACATTACCGATTTCTTATAACTATATTTAAATTTTTTGCTACAAATACAAGATAGTGGACTTTATTTATATAATATTTTTAAGTGCTCCTTAAAATATGAATAGCAAAATTCTTTTAAATTTTAGTGGGAAATAAGATTCACACTAGAATTAAAAAGTTGAGAGATATAAAACATAAACCGCCAATACTTTTATGGTATACATGTGTGCGTGCAGGAATGTTGAGTGGAGACACCCTAGATTTTTATGTTTTTCAATACCATGAGCATTACTAAAAACATAAACTTTAACGACCACTTTTTAACTAGATACTTGATAGTTAAAAGTCAACTCGATAAAATAGCATTGTATAAGTTTGCATTAGTTTTGATTCCTAGATTAGATTTAAGTATTCTTGTAAGTAGGAGAAATAATCTTCGCCTATTCAAAATACTGTAAACGAATAAATGTTCCCATATGGAAATGACATTTAGTTGTTCCAATGTGCCCTTTATAGATTTTCCACCCTTATAGAACACTTTTCAAACATATTCTTTTGTCTATTACTGCCCAATCGAATATTGACTACAATATAACTTAAATTGAATAGACTGATTTCTTAGCAAACGCTCATTATTACCAATTACTTAATTGAAGCCTGTCATCAGTTCACTTCACCACTAAATGAAAGCGTCAATAATTGTGAATTTGGAAAATTAAAAAGGATTTTGAGTAGTAAATCGCATACGAATGTTTTATTGCGAAGAGAAAAAGACAGGGAATATTTATTTGGACGATTGGACGTAGGGCTGTGTTATTGCGATTATATTGACTGGTCCATAGGGAGTAGTAAGGGTACATTTGAAATAAATCGACTGGAGTGTTGTAGTCAAGCATTGTTATGTTAGTGTTGACCATTTCAGAACCCTCTAAAGCGAATTCAATTTCATATAGTTCATTTAATATATCAGATGAATATGTGGTTTTTTTCTACAAACTTCAGAACTCAATTTACGTTTCGTTTGCAATATTTATACATCTATGTGACTTAAATATTGAATAAGTAAGAGCTATGCCTTTAAATTCATAATATCATTGCATATTGTCAAAACATTGTTTTTGTGGCTTTCTGTGTTAATATTAATTTTAATTCTAAATAGTTTCAGATTCATATTTCACTGGCCGAAATAATAGAACGTTTGCTATTATTCGAGTGTGCATTGTTTGGTAATGCTAGAATGTTCTTGAACGGTTAACTAGACAATACGCTTTGAGATGGGTGAATTTGCCTAACCGGAACTGTATTTCCTGAAGTGTGGAACGTAGTCCCTAGTGTGGGTCTAAATGCTCCCATATTGTTTCGCGTCTGCTATTGAAATAATCTTTAATTGTTATACAATTCTATTTACAATTGTTAGAGCCTCGTCAAACATCTGCTTGTCTAAAAGAGGTCATCGTCAAACATTGATGTCAGTGTATGCTTATAGATGCAATTCCTAATTTTTAGTTGAAAATAAGAATGGAAACACCTATGTCTAGGCAACCATTAGAATTGCAATTTATTTCATAATACGTGCACAATTCAAAATAACAAAGTTTACTGGTGAATTATTTTAATTGGTTGGTCGTTCGACCGCTGCAGCGCTCCGGTCGCATTAGAATCTGGAAAGCTCTAGGGAACCATTCCAATCTATTGAGAGTTCAAGTGTCGATCTATTCGATGTCCCGTTTCGTTAATCCAATATATGGGATGCATTTTAAGCTTTAATATTCCAATTTCATCCACCTAATTAACGGTCTTTAATTTATTAGTAGTTTGAATCTAATTCTAGTAATCTTTTAGACAGAGCCTATTAATCCCACATAAATATGTTACGCTTCAATAATAGCTTAAGTATGAAGTCTCCAGCATGATTTAGTAAATTGGAGTTTGGAAAAACTATTCATGTGATGAGTAGCCGATTACAGCAGAATATCTAAAATTTCTATTTGTGTCGACGAAAAGGAGGCAAAGAAGGTTTTGGAAGCGTTTGTTTCCTAAGATGATGATGAAACGTGGAAAACGAGTAGAAACTGGATCCGGAAGCGAATTAATCTCTCAAAACGTTTTACGAACAAGATAATTCGCCGCAAGTAGAGACCAAAGCAAACTTAAATTTGGCTTAATTCGCATCAGCGTGAAACAGGCGAGATCGGTCTGGCGACCCACCCGCATCTTCCCCGACCAATCAGCGCCGGTGCAAGCGTTATGAAGACATCACGCTCGTTGCTACGCGACCGCGGATCCCCCACAGCCGTCCAGATGAACAGCCGCCGCCACATCGCCCACCGCTACTGCCGCAACCACCAGCCAAACTCAACGTACCTAACTCGTTGGATTTTGTTTTATTGGCCGTAATTAACTATTGATCATCCTTGTATATGATGTTAGTATCATGTGTGGAAACTGATGATGGCAGAATGCTCTGTAACATGGGCATTCGTCGAGGAATTTCACCACGTGCTTTATGAGGCCGCCCGTCGCAACGCCGATGCCCAAGCCAACAGTGAAAGCTTCGAATTCGAAAGGAAGGAATGCTTTAAATTTTAATCGTTCAGTCTAAAAGTTTTGCTGCAACCTCCGCTCATTGTCTTGTCCAAGATCGATGAATGTGTGCTGCACAAAATCCATTGAAATACTTTATATCTAAGGTCTGAAAACGCTTTGCTTAAAAACTATTCCGACGTTTAAGTTTATAGAATCGCAACAATTTAAAGCTTTTATTTATCTTTTCCATTATATTTTTTTTTACTTTCAAAGACTCCTTTAAGTAAGATATTAACATTTGTTATTAATTATTAGCTAGAAAGTTTTCATTAAGGAACGAGTGAAACATTATTATTTCAAAGCATATAAAATTTCAAAAAAAAATCTCTTTTCTACACTCTTGTACACGGTACACATACAACATAATAAAATTGTAAAATCACAGGATCAAGAAATAACCGTTTTAGCGTAAAAAAACAAATCGTTAGAATGAAATATAAAAGAATACATTCGTTTATTAATAGTCACTCCTGCTGGAATCAGGGTAAAAATATTCTCCTAGAATCAATCTTCAATGCATCAAAAATCATGATTCAATATAAAAATCTCGACAATTTTGGATAAAAAATTACCAATGTCATGATAAAGATTTTAGCTTTTAAAAACACTATTATTCAAACTTTTATTGCAGCTACTACAAACACGTTTAGAATTTTAGAGAAGCAAAATCGCAATGTTTCTGGATAATTCGAAATTTCAGAATGAAACTGACAATTATTAAGGATGAAATTATCAGTGTAAAAAATTGAAGGTTATGCGATCAAATTTAATAAATTGGAAACAATAAGTCAAATAATCTAGATTGAGATTTTAAAAGTACTCTCCCAAACTATAAAATTAGACATAATACTCAAAAATTCAAGGATCGCAACTTTTAAATAGAAAGAGTCAAAAATCTAGGATGGAATATTCAAATTCACAATAATAAAGAACTGCAGTATTTAAATCCTAGCTGACAGGTCTTTTATTTCACAATCGAAAAGGAAGTCATTATGACAATGTAGTTATTGTTCCGGAATAACAGTTTCCATGATTAAATATTTATGGTTTTGGCATAAAAACTTAAGAATTTAGAATGACGTATTCTAACTTTAAGGAAATATACTTACATTTTAAAAATAAGCGATAGATAAACAACTGCATCAATAAATTAAAGTGCTAAATTTTTGGCAAACAAATTCATAAAGATCCTGGACATAAGACTTACAATTACAAATAATCTATTATAAATTCTGAGACATTTATATTCAGTGTTACTATGGTGTTTATGGAGAATATTGGCAAGTTGGTAGGTTTGAAACAGTTAGAAAAAATGCTCGATACTTAATTCCAAAAGAATATGTTAAGAAAACAATTAAATGGCAATTACGAACTATAAAAAATATTCTGAATCATGACACTAACAAGCACCCATATAGCTTATCGTGGTCAAAATGGATTCTATTTCTTCTCTTTACTTTTTATACTTGACTTTGCTCTTTTATAGAACAATTTATACAGAAAATAAAGTCATCAAAATTTGAAGGACCATCAAATATCGAGATCGAACTTTGTCATAATCGCAATGCCGTCCTTCGTATAGTAAGACGAGATACGAAATCAGTTAATAAATAAAAAACAAATTATAACCACGACAAATGCTTTGTACTAGAAATAAGAAGGATGTATGAAAAAACTGTTTTATAATTTGCCTACGGGACGAGTTACACCCTCTACCTGTAGAGAATATTTTTGTAATCATTGTGGACTGAAAGTTATTGAAAAATGTCCTGCTAAAAAAGTTTAGTATGCGTTTTTCGCATATGTAAAGTTCAGAGGGGTCTTTGTATGCGATCATTTGATAGCCAGTATTTGTCCAATATCGTATACAACTCGCGAACACATGCACTATTATAAAACTTCACGCTTAGTGAGTAACTATGGGTATAATCTATTCCTGGTCGTGGACCGTGAGATTTATAAATTTATATTTTGACAATTTCATACATCAATTTAGGGGAGTTATTTATGATTAAACAATGATTGACTTTAGGATAGGGTGCTCTTATTTTAAACGATGAGTTAGGGTATCCGATTGCAGTTGATTGCGCTCCATAAAAAGGATAATTAAACAAGTGACAAAGGGTGGAGACATAGCTACATATAATTTCAAAGTTCTAGTACTAACGAAGTAAGTTAAGTTATTAATCCTGCTTTATATTTCGTTCAACTAAATTGTTGTTTTAGTTCTATCAAAAAGATGATTTTAGTTGAATAACCAAAAGTACAAACTTAACCTTATAAAGTTCATGGTCCTGAACTTAGAACTTAGATTTAGTTTTTATTTAAAAAAATAATTGCATCTTTTGTGTAAATTTTTATAAAAAAGTTATAGTTGTTTTAGATAAATTTCTGGTTAAGTAAATCCACATATACAAAGAGCTATTTTACAGGCATAATCAATAGACTGTAGATGTTTTCGAAATTTTTATATTATCTTCAAGTCGCTATGTGAGATGCCATTAACAAGTTGACATAAATTTTCTTTATCGTATACAATAAAAAACAACATTTTTCGGACTACGAAAATCAATGCATATACATAAATAGGTAAATATATCAAATATGCAAACTAGCAAGGAAACTATTCGGTTGGCAACTAAGTAATTGCGGTTTTCATTCATAGATGGCTTCACTTGAATTTTTAGGTTTGCAGACGTAGTACAAATGTAAAATACATTTTGCTATTTGATAGTTTGACATTTTCGTCATATTATGCTTTTTTTATTTCCGCAAAGGGAAAAAGGCATCGCAAGTTCATAAAAAGTTATGAACTGTTTATGGTAATTTTTAACTCAAAGATGAAAAACGCTCTGGTCGTCCAGTTGAAGTTGATGACGTCCTAATCAAAGCAATAATCGATTTAGATCGTCACAGTACAACATATGAGATTGCAGAGAAGCTTCATGTATCACATACATGAATTGAAAATCACTTAATACAACTAGGTTATGTTAAAAAACTCGATACATGGGTTCCTCACAAACTGAAAGAAGCACATTTAATGCAACGCATTAACAGCTGCGATTTGCTAAAGAAACGTAATGAAAATGATCCATTTTTAAAACGACTGATAACTGGCGATGGAAAATGGGTTTACAACAATATCAAGAGGAAAAGATCGTGGAGCAGGCCAGGTGAATCAACTCAAACAACATCCAAAGCTGATATTTATCAAAAGAAGGTTTTGGTATTCGTTTGTTGGAATTACAAAGGAATTGTCTACTTTGAACTCTTACAACTCAACCTAACGATCAATTTTGATGTCTACATTGAACAACTAATGACATTAAATAATGCAGTTGAAGAAAAGCGGCCCGAATTGACAAATCGAAAAAGTGTTGTATTCCATCATGACAAAGCAAGGCCACACACATTTTTGGTCACTCGGCAAAAATTATTGGAGCTTGGTTGGGATGCTTTGCTGCATCCACCATATAGTCCTGACCTTACCCGATCTGATTACTTTTTGTTTCGATCTGTACAAAACTCCTTGAATGGTAAAAAATTCAATAATGATGATGGTGTCAAATTGTACCTGGTTCAGTTTTTTTGCTAATAAAACCCAGAAGTTTTATGAACGTGGGATTATGATGCTGCCTGAAAGATGGCAAAAGGTCGTTGATCAAATTGGGCAATACATACAGAATAAAGTTATTTAGTTCCATGAAAAAAATGTCTTTGATTTTCTTTAAAAAAATCGGCAATTACTTAGTTGCCAACCCAATATATGTAAACATTTTCTATTACTGAGGAAATTATTTGATGCATAGAATTTACGCTAAATTTTTAATTGCGTTCTATGAAAAAGTATGCTTAACTAAAGAGAAACCATAAATTATGCTTTCTTTTAGCACTCAACCGTATTTATAGCAAATTAATTAAATTTTTATTACACTTGATATTAAAATGTTTTGAAAAATTACCGTCCCATTAAAAGTAATATTTTTGCTCTATAAAGCACACCATCACCATAATAGTTTTTGCTGTACATTCTTCTAGACATCATTATATGGATATAAGAATTAATATAATTAACTTTTAAAACACATTCTTTGCGGTATAAAGTTTTACAATATTTCTTCCTTATTTTGCAAGCAAATCTCAATTTGAGAATAGAACTTAAAATTATATACTTGGAGCTGTTTCCATATAATATTTGGATCGTCCAAAGAGCATACATCACAGTTCTTAATATATATTATCATTGATGTTAGTACACTTATATTTAATTCTCAAGATATTGCAATCTAAGCACAGTTTTTTATAACCTATTGACTGTTCTGATGCAAATAGTTAGAAATTTTTTGTAACCTAAATAAAACTAAAACAAGAATATATCACAAATGAACCAGTGAAATTAATTGTCGAAATTTTAATTTCTATAGTAGAACTGACCCCCAGTAGTTCTTCATATTAAACAAATGTCATCTCCGAACTGTAAGTTGCAAGTTTAGCGCAACATCCCCAACTGCAAACATAGATTTCGGTGAATACTATAAACCTACATGTCCCACAGGTCGAATTATTACCCAATGTTAATCAATTAATCACGACAACAATGATGTCATGGGATGAGTGATGGCTAATCACTAAGTTACTAACTATTGTAACGACTTGCATGGTCCAGTGGCTATCACATTAGCAACATACTGTGAAATACGATCCTCCTGCGTTAAAGATGTACTGTTCCACGTTATGACAAATCTTGTCTCCGTGTTGATTGATTTACACTCACTTTTATTGTTTAATTACTCGCAACATATAAAACTAGTCACATTATATTGTCGTAAAGCTGGTTTTATTGCGATATGTAATACGCAGGTGTTTGCAATAATTCCAAAAATAAGATCGAAGAGAAATAAAAATTATGCACGTTTAGAATAATAATGTGCATATTGTGCGAGAAAAAAGTTTGCAGGCGCAAGACAGACTACGGAGAGGAAACACCGAAAAGTTAATGAGTAACATTTGACCGGAACCGGGACTTAACCGGATTTCTACCCAGTATTATCCTTTGTCTTAAGTTCATGGCTAGCGTTGCTGTCCACGGACCCTTAGTTGAGAAACTACTTGCTTCTTTAGTTAAGACAATTACCGTAGCTATTCTAAGGCAACCATTGTGGGATTTAGTATCCTGCTCGTAAATCCTGTAAACAGCTAAACAAAGATAGTAGGAAAACTTTTCAAATTTTAATTTATTTCCTGTCACGCTTTTTTTGTTTTATTGGCGAAGTAAAAAGCATAGTTTTTTAATTCAAAATTTCCTGATATTTAGAATTGAAATTTTTTATGTATTGACCACCTTAACGGGTATATGCGATTTTCACTGAGAGTATTGATTTCACTTCCGTAGTAAACGTTTTTTCTAATGACTTTGTTAATTATGTTTTCAATCACAACAAAATAGATAAATTTAATTCTCTATTCATATCGAAATGGACGTTTATTAAACAAGTTTAATACATAATGAAATCAATGGAGAATTCTATATTAATTTCAATTATGGGCAGCTATTCAAATTCTTGTTAATAAAACAATGCATATTGTGGGTCGATTCTGAAATAACCAAGTAAATAACATTTTAGTCGGGACCGCTATTCGCGCAAATCTGATGGGATTTTCGATTGGACATTGTTCATATCCGAATGGAAAACAAAGTGGAAATAGTGGGCGGGAGTAAATAGGTTGTGTTGAGATAATGAAGAGGGCGCTGTCCACTCTAGTTAAATCTGTTGTAAAGTCGCCGTTATTTTGTATCCCCCGAGAGTACATCCATCGTGGAGCATTCTCCAATTTCTATGCTCCTTTGTTATCTAAGTGCTGGTTGTTTAAGGTACAATGATTTCCACAAAAAATTAAATGACAATTCCCAAAATCAACTAATATTAAGTATAAAAATAATGTTTGTGCTAAAAATATTTCTTTTTATCGGTATTCACTTTAAAGTTAACAAAAATAGAATGCAGACAAACGGCTCCCACATAAGTAACATTAGATTTCAGCGTATAACACACTACCCTTCATTTTTCGTAGTGCCCACATTCTAATTGGTCACTTCTGTTATGTCATTAGTCCATTATACTAATGAATTCTAGAATTAGTTAGCCGTTAATGCCGTGAAATCACGGAAATAAGCAGGATTGTTTTGATGTAGCTACAAAACAGGTTCGTGTACCTTGCTAATTAGAGCCCTAATTTTAGCGTTTAACGGGAGGCCTAATAAGAGTGATGTGAAGGCGCCTTGCGTTAATTTATCCGTGTAACCTCAAACTGCTCCTTCGCCAGGACTGCGCGAAGCAATCAACAGAGAGAAGTGCTGTCCTTTTGCGCTGGCGGAACGGAGTCTTCCAAATAGAAATAGTTCAGTGATTTCATATTTAGATTAAGTCGATTTATCTTCCATGAAGAATGACGACGAAGAATAATTATATTTGTAATCGTTATAAATGCGCATATTTTACCATTCCATTCATTGATTTATTGATCCATTCTCTTAAGCCCGTAATTCATCGACCACTATAAATATATTGTCTCAAAGTATTTTATGACGAATTGCTGTTTCCCAAAAAAATTAATAACCAATTGAATTGCAATTTCTTTTATAGAATTGCTTATTAATTTTGCAATAAAGTATTGCTTATATTGTTCATCTAATATCGTGTTTTGTTGTTGGCACAGATATTATTTTGAAAAATAATACAATTTATGCTTTATTCAGGATGCTAATATAAATACACATGCAGCATGGTCATATTTATCCAATCGGGCTAAGCTACGTTTTAAAAGAGTTGGCAATATATTGTCATTACATATAAATTAATAATTATTTTCTTTGCAGAGAACTACTTTGTAATGAGCGCCTCGTATTTGCAAAGTCTGGCGCTGGTTCTTTTTTTTCAGATCTTTATTACGTATCCATGAGATAAGAAAACTAATTGTGACATTTTTTATGTGAATTTTGTCATTTACGACATAAAAGTATTTTTCACTGCATTTTCTATTGTATCATTTTGTGTGCAAATATTCAGAATTAAATACGTGTTTTTGGTTGCAGATGAAAATAGAGATATCAACGGACATCCGGAGGATGACCTGAAAAGACAAAGATCGCAATATAATGGTGACCAGCTTTATTCAAATGTAAGTGTTAAAAGCAACATTTTAAACAATGTCTGGTTTTGCCATTGGCTCATGTTTACCCACGAACGGATGAGGCACCTAACTGTTCTTTTGTCAACTGGCCAAAATCACGTCTGCCAAAATTCCATTAAATTATTTCGTTAAAATTATATTTTCTTGCAATTTTACACCTAATTTATTTACATATTAATGCATCATACTCCAGTTACACTTCCTAAACTAATTCTGTTCACTGAAACATTTTCGCTACGACTACAAGTGCTTGTCAAACAAATTTATAAAAACACATACATACATACTGTATACATTTATAACAAATCTTCGTAAAAATAACTAAGTAATCTTTTAGCTTTGGTCGAGTAAATGGAGTATCAAAGACGAACACAAACTGCTATCAGAATTAGGAGGAGCAGCTGGAGCTCCTGGCCAAACGGGATACTATGACACCCATGCAGGATTCACGGGTGTCGGATCAGCTAGTTCTGCAGCCGAATTGTACGACACAATTAACACGATGAGTCAAGCTTCATCGCAAAACCTGTACACACCACCTCTAGCAGGATCATTAGGTAAGAAAAACAAATTTCTCTCTAACCTACACCTAGTCTTAATTAAAGATTGGTGTTATTTAAACAAATAAAGTAGAGGATAATAGATTAAATATTAAGTTATAACTACAATAAAAGGAGTAAATTAATTAATGCAACTGATACTGTTGGGCACCTTCCTACCTAAAGAGGTATTCATAAAAATAGCACGCAATTAACTGAAATGATTGTTTCGAGATACAAACATAGGAAAGTGTGCTATCCGGATGCCGGTTGCACAATAGTTGGTGGAGGTGTATAGTTATAATAGAGACATTTATAATTGTACTAAACTAGAACTTAAATGCAGGAACAAGCTCTTTAACGCCGCTGGCGCCGATAACGATGCACGAAATGAAAGTAGAAACCACTAGAATACTAGAGCCGGCGTTATCTCCTTATCACTCAGGTGAGAATTAAAACAGAATTACGAATACTGAAGAGAATATCAAATGTTAGTACTAACTTAAGCACAATTTCTTCTTTACTGCACCGCAACCATTTCTAAACATCTTCAGAAATTTAACATTTACAGTAAGAAGCAACTCTCATTTTTAATGCTCACCAAACAAAAATACATGCAATTATTAATTTAACATCAAGTGGGATTATTGTGCATTATTACAGTTTAATAATCCATACACACGCCACTGTACCAAATTAAAATACATACATCCTGCATGATTAAAGACTTTTCAATTTTTCGCATGTTTTTTCATATCTTAGAGATTGCATCATTTGACATTGAAATTTTTAATTGAATCGTCTCATTAGTTATCTTTAATCTGTCCTTCCTGTGTTCTCACTATTTTTACATTCTTTTTTGCACATATTGTACTTAACCTCACTTTGCATTTACTCAAAGTATGAGCATGTGTGTATTTATTTTTAATCTTGACCCATTACACATTGTTTTATAAGTTGTTAGATTAGTGTTAATTAATTACAATGTTTCATTGTACATAACTAATATTTTATGTATGTGCTATAATAACCTATTGTATTTAATGCACGTGCCAAGTAGGTGCATAACACACTTTTGCTATGCAATAGGAATATTTTTTAACATTTGTAACACGCTAATTCCGCCTTGATAGCTCTATATTGTCGAAATTGTTTTAATACTGAAAGTATTTTTAAAGTCGATTAACTCATAATCATTGCTTTTGCATTAAGTGCATAAATTAGTTTGTTCTTTCTTTCTGATTGCATCTACAAAAAATGTCTCATGATTAACTTAAAATATTTGTGCATGCTTTGTTATAATAATTATGTTGTTTTTTGTTTGTGTTTATATTAATTTTTGTGTTTTGCATGGTAGCCGAAACTAGTTCGCCGTACAGTGGCGTAGTAGGATTAGGGTCGGCTGTAGACGGGGCATCACCCGGTCTACCTTTAACCCTTCCAGCGGAACCTGGTAGTCAACCTACTTCTCATACAGGATCACCGGATCCCGCTGCGTTGACAGTCCTCCAACCTTCTAACTCATCTGCACAACATTATTCTACCATGTTACCTAGTTTTGGTTACTCAACAGGTATTTACATATGGAACTATTTTGTGGTGGTGGGGTAAAAGCTTCCGAAAATGATGAATTTTAAGTATTTTCATCGTAAATTAAGATATATTTCGGCTAAAAATACTATTTAAGAATAATTATTTTTAATTAATAAATCTTAATATAACAAGTACTTTATAAATTTTTAGAAATAATTAGAAAGGGTACAAAACAATATGATATCGGTCTTATATATTAATTCTCTTACTCCGATAAATATAATTTTTAATCCTTTTGCTAACATGTAAATCAGTGGAACATACAAAAGTGTAAATAAAAAAAGCCGCCTCTTTATGGTAAGCAAAAATAATAAAAATCAAAGTGAAAAAACTTACACATGCAGTCGGTGTTCAATCTGTTATGATTTTCGAAATTAAAATATGATTACTTGAGGTTCCTACATTACTTGTCTACATAATATTGATGGGTGACATTCAACTTAACAACAGGAAACCAATTTAGTAACTTAAAAGTTATTTATAATTATTAGAAACGCGTCTTAGAGATTTTTATAGGTACAATTCTATATCAATTTTTATGGATTTGACACAACGACTACATTATTTTATGACGAAGCAAGTTACATCCTTAATTTTGTTAAATAATGTGTCTTTTAAAAGATGATTCGATATCAATTTTACGTAACTATTTGTCTGAATTTGATTATGATACCTTTCTATATGGCCAATTGTATTTATCAGCTCGACTTGCATGAATGACTTTGTTTTTTCATATACAGATTTGAAATCACTAAGGCTAACTTACTCAGCAATTTATAGGATGTCTTACAGCGATTTTAAAATAAATGTTGTTTTTGTTTATATTTGTTTATAATGTTGTAAATGACATATTTCAAATGGTTATTCATTGCCTTCATTTTTTTGTTCTTCTTTAATTTCAATATTATAGCAAGCGAACATTTAAGTATATATTGTACCCATTAAAAAATTTAATGTGTTTTGCAACATTTAAATGAAACAACTTACATATGAAATTTTATGTGACATTGTGTGCGATGTATTATGTAACCATATTTTTAGCAGCAAAAGACCACTTTTGAGGTCACCTTCTGTCTGATAAAGGGTGCACAAATAATTAATGGGCTGCAATAAAATTGGTGTTAGACATAAAAAAACATAATATTAATATTATACCGGGTGTTTCAAAATTAACTTACAAAACTGAAGGGGGTGATAGATTTAAGAAATAATAAGCGATAGGTTTTTGTTTGCACTTTGGGGCATCATTAGTAACCGAGATATTGATTACATGTACATGTTAAGAACTACTGTTGGAATTTCCTATGACGTCGGTCGAACGAGGACAGACGAATTTTATCGGTATTTCAAAGAGTCACCTTCTTGTTTACGCTTAAAGCATCTGGAGTTGAAACTGACGAAATAATAATAAAAAACTCTCGCTCAAAAGAAATAAAGACGAGCGGGAAAAGTTAACAGCCCAATAAATTTTAACCGGTGAGAAAAAACAAGCGCCTCGTGTTTGATCGGATTGTATTCATTTGAATTTGTTTTTAATACATTATTTACTATTACGTAAGTTAGCTTTTCTTTATGCTTTATTCAAAGAAAGGTATATTTACTAATAACCAAATCATCTGAACTTACTAAGCGTGAAACAAGAAAAACCATCATTTTAATGTAAACAAGGTGATAAAAATTAAAGCGGATGCTCATCAAAAATCGTAAAGCGCAAAAATTGACAACCGCAGACGCAAGAGAAACAATGTATGTGCTATCGATAAATGGAGATTGTTGGATCAGTCTGTCGTCGCAATAACAAGAATTTGTACTATTAATTGTGATAAAAATGTACTTAATTCCAAAGTATTTAAGTTGCCATCGAATTTTAACGAAAAAGAATGTCGATATGTAAGTTATTGTTTAGTTTCCGCTGTATGATGCAACCACCCTTTTTGCGGCGGTAATATAAAGCGATATTCTTTCGAGGTCACGTTCGATATCCAGTTCCAAAAACAACGCGGTCGAATAAAATTTTACTTAAATGGTTGTTTATGTTCTTTTTTCTGCCTTTATGTTACTAGGAAAGTTTTGTGTTCGCGAAATAACTTTATCTCGTGATTAGGACGGATCTAACACTTTGTTTTGATTATGATGCTTGTATTTTATAGTGATAAAGGTGACGTTAGTTTGCGATGTATGATGTAATCGTCTTTCTTGCGGCAAAAGATACAACGCGATCTTTTTTCGAGGTGACGTTCTGTTTTAAATGATGCTCTTTTTCTGTTTCTTTTTAATAAGGTCGCTTTTTCGTTCATGAAAAAATTTAGTCTCGAGGTTTTGAAGGATCTAACGACATGTTTGATTGTGATGCCGTTATTTTTATAGCAATAACGGTGCCGTTGTGTCTACAAAATATTCTTTAAACCAGCATATATAATATAATATAATATAAACTGAAATGGTCAAATTTTGCAACATATTCTTACTCATAAGATCCAATGTACAATTTACCATAGAAAGGGCAATAGGTCTTCTATTAAAAACATTCTTTGACATTTTATATATCTGTCTACTATAAATTAGTAATTATTTACCCGACCAAGTTCTCTTATAACTTACATATTAAGCAACCAACAATACAAAACAATGCTATAGAAGTATTTCTAAACTAATTTTCTTAACTATATAGCTTTATCATTTTCAATTTATGCAACAATTTCTGAAAACATAAAAAATATACGGAATATCAACAATAATTATTGTTTCAGCTGGAAGCACAGTAGTTCCAGGCTCAGATTATGCATATAGCACAGCCTATAGCCAATACGGGGCTGCCTATGGAACGTATGGATATGGTGGCGCATCCAGCGGGTTGCTCAGTAAGTAAACAGTGAGTATTTTGGTTGCGAACCCTAAAGAAAGAGTCACTTGCTAAAAAATATTTTGAAAATTCGGAAAAGTAGATGCTCTTTCAAAAATTTTTAACATTAGATCGATATTTTCAAGGATAAATCAACATTTTCAGATTCCGCATATTACTACACAAACAACGAGGCATCTGTAAATAACACTGTTGCTCATCATGGAAACCATTCTACAAGCAACAATACAGAACAAAGCAGCCGTTCTCCACTGGCAGCAACAAGAGCTAACTCTTTGGCTTCAGCTAATTCGCCCACAGAGAGCGGAAGTGCTTGTTTGAAGACTGAAGTTCTCTTCAATAGCAGCGAGTTGAACCTCGGCTAATCTCGGCTACAAACCAAGAGTTGATAGGAAACAGTTCTTGGTTTGTTACATCGATGTAAATATTATATAGTTGCATAGATTTTACTATAATAAAGCCTGGATATATGTTGTATAAAAATTTGAACTTAAAAGAAGTGTAAGTGTAGAATTGTGTAGATATATAGATTATGTAGTTGATTTTTCAGCAATCAAGCTTTTATTTCTTTGGTTTTTCTTAGCCAGTCAGAGAAACAAAAGCATATTGTTTTAAAAAATTATTGGTCTCAAAAAACTACGAAAGTTTTTTTCTCATTTTTATTTATTATTTACATATTCATTACGCAATTGTTTTTTATTATTATATTTTATATATTTAGTATTATAAGTTACACCAAAGAAATGTTTAAATAATTTATATAATAGTGACGTGCACATAATTTTATTTTATAAACAATTTTGAAATAAATTATTTTGACTGTCTTATCTTTTAAAATAACTTATTTCAGCTTTTTCATGCAAGCAATGTTACTTTCATTAGCGTACTTGCACCAAACTGAATAATTTGAACGACATTAACTAGAGAATGTACTTATCAAAAAAGTCAACTAGTCAGAGACAAACTTAATTATTTGTTATTTACTGTGTTCTAAAACCCAAAAATAAATGAACATTACATGTAAGAGACAAATATTGTAAATGTACAGATTTTGAATGTGTTTTAGTTTAATTTCATGTATATTAGTCGAGATTTTTACCAAAAAATCGTAATGTGCATTTATTTTTATCTCTAAAAAAATTCGCATAGTCTTCAGTCAGATGAAAAATTACATAAAGTATTATTTTAAAAATAACTTATTTAATTTTATATAAAAATGTGTAATAATATACCAAAGAGATGGTTCACTTATCAAGCCGTCACGGTATGTAAGTATTTTATTGTAAAATGTGATAGGCCCTTATGAATCAGGCCCCATCTTGCCCTTACACTTAACCTGTCACATTCACTCATAGTTGTAGGCAGTTTATATTTAGTAAAGTAAATGAAATTATCAAATATTACATTGTGTTTATATAACCCTAATGCTCAAAATTTATAATGAAGTGTTTTAATATGTGGACGTATTTATTTGTGTACCTTTTGAGTAAACAGCAATATTCAAATGCATTGTTTCCTATTATTAATTTAATTGTACTTAAAAATGGACTAACACTACAAAGTTAATATTTAGAAGAAATATGATGGATGCATATTATAATGGTGACCAAAAACTAAAAAATGAATTAGTATGGAGTTAAGCAGCGTCAAATATTATGTGAATGTGAAAAATCACATACGCGAACTCTAGACAAACTTAGCGTGACTGTTAAATAAATGCAACTGTAACAATGCTAAATATTATTAGTTAAATAAAAACCATCAAAAGCACAGGTTGAAAAAATCAAAGGAGAGAATTCAAGATAAACTATAAAAGAATCAGGAATGAAAGTTTACTGTACTGGATCAAGGCTAAATATTCAGAATTAAAAATATTCTCTTAAAATTAAAGCCAACAAAACCATTGATGCTATACCATACAAGACTTCAAAATAAAACATTTATATACTTAAACATCAAGGATACAAATCTAAGACTAAAGAATGTCAAAATTACAACAGAATAGTGAAAGTTTCAGAATTCAAATTAACAACTAACTAATCAAAGCTTTAAATAATTTAAAGTATTCAGGTTAAAGTTTTTATATTTTATGATAAAAAGACAAGAATTGCGCCTGTAATATAAACTGCTAAGACTTAACAATAAATTCGCATTCAGAAAAAATTTCGCACAGAAAATGTATATAAGTCAATTTTTCACTATATGCTTTAACAGTCTAGTTGTTATTATTAAAATTTCTGTTTATTTGTTTGGTTAAAAATTTACAAAAAAGTTATACATAGCTGCATTTGTAATGCTTGTTTGTATGTGATAGGCTAACCTCCAGAAAATTGACTTATGCTGCTTTCATATTTACACTGCGTAGTTAATTGTACATTTATCTTTATTTTATATTATTTCTCTTGATTTACTAAATAATGTGCCATTTATTCTTTTTTACTTTTCATTAAAAAGTATGTGTTCAAAATTTTTCTTTATATTATGTTTTTCTCTAAATCCGACTAAAATTGTAATGAAGAATGACTTAACCTCTGAAAAAATCATAGCAAAATTCTACGGATTCATAAAGATTTTAATTTTTTAAAAGATCGTGGAAGATCATCGTATAATAAATTGTCATTTAAATTTGACCTAAAAATAATAAAAATAAAAATATAATTAATAAAATATAAAGTAGTGGAAAACATCTGAAAGTAATATTACTTAAATGAAAAGTAAATTTACAGAAATCATGCTAAGCATTTTAGAATTGATAATAGACTTTAACAATATTCTTTACAGTTAGATAAAAAAACTCAAAAATAAATTGTTACAAATCCAAGAAATTGAAATCTTTCTAAAAACACATAAAACTAGAAAAATTACTGAAACTATTAATAAAACCATCTTAAAACAAATAAAAATCTTAAAGACTAACCTTACAACTCATACAAAATAATCGAGAAATGCCTTCAAAGTGATTTATAAATTAACCGTACACTTCTCAAAAGCGATCATAATAAATGTTGGTAAATTCAAGCTTTGAAGGAAGATAGGATAATTAGAAAATACATTCTTAAAGTCCTAAAAATTCTCAGATAAATCATGATTATAAACGTAGAAACTGCAAGAAGTGGTCTTTTAAAAATTCTTGAGACTCGGGCATAAAAATTATTCCTGAAAATGCTTTTAATCTGCTTTAAGTAGCAGCCAAATATTGAAAAATCAACGATAATAAAAAATGGGCAGACCTCGAACAATAATAAAAACCATAAGCCATCGTAAGTAAAAAATGTTATGATCTTATCAAATTATAATAAATATAATCGAAACGTTTTCTGAAAAATTAAATAATTATAATGGAAATATTCGATTAACATGTTAATTAAAAAACATATTAAGGATAAATCGAAATAAATTATTCTACAAAGTATCACGAACAATTAATTAGAAGCAAAATCGTCGACTCTCAAACCTCAAAGAAATTTCTTTGAAGAAATTAATGATAATGTAATGCATTTGGATATAACAAAGGATGAAAACAAATCATAAAGTCTAATTCTGTAATCGTTTAAGAATAATCTTGAAAATTCTGGCCGAATCCTAGATATAAACATGGGTTTGTAAGAACTTTTGTTATTTTTGTAAAAATATTGAACATAAACGTCCTTAAGATTGGCCGTAAAAGAAAATTTTAACGACGGATAATAAAAATACTGTTGAAATCGACGTAGAAATCGCCAACATAATGTTGACTGCATTTTTAAAACAATTCAAACGAGCTTATCCTTCATAACAACTTTATAAGATTGAATTCTAATGAATTGTATTAAGATCTTCACAAGCTTGCAAAAATTCTACAGAACTCTACTCAACGAAATATTTCTAGCTAACCCAACTCCACATTTGCTTTAAATTAGTTTTCTAGCAAATTATACAACTTTTAACATATATACAAAATGTTTGCATTTATATTTCATTTCATGTGTTACTTAACATGAACCTCCCTGTTGCTACATATATTTGCAAAAGTACAAAGTTTAGGATATGATATTGTATGTGCTGGAATTACAATTTAGCTATTTTTTAAACTTAACCTGATATTATTATTACACTCAATATTTAATCCAAGAGAAATATTACAATTGTATGGTGCCAGTAGATTGCACCATTCTATCCGTGATCATATAATTGGCCATGCATCGAAATATGCGTCCTTAACCAAATTAACGCTTGCGTTTGAGAGTCAATTTTATTTACCATGCTAAAACTAGTTAAAAAATACGATTACCAACAAAAGAATTATCTAAAACAAATCGTGTCACAAATCGATTTCTATTTTACCACAAAAGCGACACTAACGATGTTGTGAAATGCAAGTTAATTGAATTTATTGAAAAAACTGATCCGCTGCAAACAATTCATGTAAAATCTTACTTTCTACTAAAACATTTGCTAAATAAAACACATTCATTTAAGTAATATTAATTTATTTCGCTATAACAATAACAATAAAACAGTTTTTGTCGCACTGACACTAAACCTATATAAACAACATCACAAAAATTAAGTGGGTATTAAATGCGGTTTAACATAACATACATTTAATGAAATGTTTTGTGATTCAATATGCTGCAGTTAGGTAAACCTCGCCAATCTATTTTATTTTGGTTTGACATCTACGTCGAATATTCTTTCGTACTCGGATACATCTACCATGTATTTAGGTAAAATTATTCCGTGGACTTTGCTGTAAACAGGTTTCGTTTCGAGTGCAATAACTCCCTCTTCATCTCCCTCAGTTCTTTTTTGAGAATCAGAAGCAAAATCAGAATCTTCATCTTTTACTTTCCTTTGCTGACGTCTATTTTCCCTGCTTTCTTCCACAACCACATCTCTTGCTATGTTTTTATTTCTTTTAAGTTTCCTCGGTACCCGCGATTTGTTTACAAGAGGAATCGCTGTAGTTGTTCTTAGTCTGGCAGTACTGTTTCTAGATGGTTCAGCTGCAACATCAATAGGACTTTGTGTGGTAAACTTTTTATACTGACGTCTCTTCTTTTGAGAATCTTCTGTATTTAATTCTTTGGTAACAGGCTTTTGTTTGGATTCAGCTTCTTCTCCTTCTTGAGAATTTTCTTTTTCTTCTTCGGGGCTTTTCACTTTTTTAACTTCGTGATAAGCTATGTGACTCGACTGTGGCTGAGATTCAGAAACGTACATACATTCTTCATTTTTAATGCCGTTTTTGTCAACACACAAATAGCATGTCATTCCATTTCTATGTGCCTTCTTGCACTGAGATCTATCTTTCTTGGCAAACTCTGCTAAAACTGCTTCTACATCCTTTTTTGTATCTTCGTCATTGTACTCATAAGGTTTCCTCACTTTTTTTTCTTCGTTTTTAGTTTCGGACTCTTCATTGTATTTTGGATATATTTTGTAGTGGTAATCTTCAATTTCCTCTTCAAACGGTTGCTTTTCTCTTTTATCTTTTCGTTCGGAAGAATCTGGGCTACCATATAGCTCGGGATCTAGCCCACGAAGTCCAGATTTTTCCCTATTTGTTGTACTTTCCACAAAATGTTCGGGAAATTCATATGAGGACTCTTTTTGATTTTTTCTGCTTTCTTCGGGTTGCCGTTCATTAGAGCTTAAGCGTCTTTTGGCTTGAGGTTTTGTCTTCCTTTCACTTTTCCTGTAGCTCTCTTTGTCATGTCGCCTGTTTGGACTATCTTCGAATGAAAAATTTTCAACTTGTCTTTGATTTTTAGGCGTCCTCTTTTTATAATTTCTTCGTGTAATAGCCGGTTTTTCGTCGACCTCAACGATTTCTTTAGGCTCAGTACTTTCGACTACTTTGTCTTCGATCGGGTTTTCATTTTCATCAAATTTTCTTTCTCTGACGTACGCGTATTTTTTTTCCGCCGGAGCCGATGTGTAAGAACATTGTTCATAGTTGCCTCCAGTTTTTGGATTTGTGCACACCATGCAAGTCATAGTCTTCTTTTTAATCTTTTTGCAATTTTCGCCATTTTGCACCAGTTTTTCAGATACGACTTCGGATTCACTCTTTTCTTTCTCACTTTCATCGAAATATTCTTGCGGGAATCTGTACTCATCTACAGGGCCAAAATCTTTTTGATTATACTCAGACTTAGCAAAATCTTCTGGAATTGAATAATATTTATGAGATTGAGACTTGACGTAATCGTAAGGATTTACATATTCTTCTTTTTCTTCTTCGTCTTCCTTTTCTTTCTGCTGTTTATCAGTGTATCGTTTGAATCTATAACTCTCTGGGGAAATTGGTTTTGAATACTTTTCAGCCTTGCCAATAAAATAATTTTGTTCTTTTGGATCGGAGCTGTAGGAGCATTGTTCAAAATTGGCGCCATTTTTGGGGTCTTCGCATACATAACAATTCATTGCTTGTCTTTTAAATCTTCCAGTGCGAATATCTTTTTCGGAAACATCCTTGTTGATTAGTTTACATTTTTTAGCTTGTGCATTTTTGGGTGCACTTTTTGACAGAGATTCTGTAGCTAGTTTTTCGTAATTATTATTATTGGTCGAAGCATCTGCAACTTTAGCATATGTTGGATTAAATGGGGCCACAGTGCTTTGTAAATTTTCGAAAAAGTTGTTTTTCAGTCCAAATTGGTCCGTAACGGGCTGAAAGCTGTACTTTTGGTATGGCGATAAAGTTGGTTGCGGTACTTGCGTGTATTTCGTGTAATAATTTGGCAGGAGAGGGTTGGTGGGAATGTTGTAATTGGATTTACCTATTTCTTCTTGATTTTGTTTCTGCAAGTCAACTTGTGGCAGGTTATACAAATGCTTGATATCGAAATCAAAAGATGCTGCTTTAGGTTTATTGAATTGAGGCGCTTTTTCTTCTTCGGCTTCTGCTTCTTCATCATCTTCATTTAATTCTTCTTTATTTTCTTCTAAATTTTCCTTCTCGTCTTCATCTTCTTCTAAGTTTTCGTTTCTATAGTCATAATCTGGAGATCGATTCAAATCGTGCACTTCAGTTGCATATGACTTTAAGTGCTCTTTTGCCAAGCTGGCAGGTACTCTGTGTGACACGTAATTTGGACCTGGTCGAGTTTCTGCTTCTTCATTTGTTTGTTCTTCTAGTTTTTGCTGCTGCTGTTTTTGCGCAGCTTGCTCGAAGTAGTCACGACTAAAAGGGTCTGAGCTACCAGCAAACCCAAAACCTAAAGGATTCAAAAACCCAGCTGCTGCTTTAGTTTCTTGCACGAGCGGTACTACTGGTTTGTGTACTTCTTTGTTTGTGGAAGCACTGCTAAAATCTACAATTCAACAAAGGTTTGTGAAAAATTAAAACTCGATGTTTATAAATTTTACCAAAGTGAGGTGAACTGAAGAAGCTTGAAAACTCTACTGGATTAAATCCAGAAGCTCCATTTCCTTGTACTGGGGCGGTGATAAGTGGTGCAGAAACATCTGTTTTGTAAAAATTTGAGTAATCTGGTCTGTCCGAACCTCCAGTGTAACGAGATTGATGCTCGGCATCACCATCTGATACCTCGTAGTCGGAATTATACCTTTGACCATTTGCCAAACAGGCTGACAAAATCAAAGAAGCCTGAAAATTTTTAGTAATTAATTTCTATGCTAAATGGAGCGTTAAGGAACCAAGTGTTTTCAAATGTTTTTTGTTTAAGAAGATTGCTTGTGGTCATTCAGGTAAAAAATTGGGTCATTAAAAATTAGATGACAATAAATAAAAATTTTCAAAATAATACTGCACTTTCTACTATTGATTGTAGAGAAACATTATCGTAAAATTAACAGTATCACACGAAGTATTTATTTCGCTTACTTTAGACTATAGTATATAAATTAATAAATATTTTTGTTTTATATATAATTTTATAGACTCAAATATTATTGAAGACATTGAACTCTTTACGGATTATCAATAGAATATGTATTTATGTTAAAAGGATTGTTATTAATATACGTTTGTAAGTATAAATGACTCACCTGTAACAAGATGCTTCTTTTGAGAAGCATTTTTCCAACCACTTATACACCACAAAAATCACAATAAAGTTGATGCAACAGTATTTTGAAACTATTTATATACAGATTTCCCACCACCACCAGGTGTGATTTTGTTCTTCGTAACTCGAAAGCGAAGTGTCTCGGTTTAAATTCCAATATTTCTTAAAAACCTCGTTCAATCATGCGAATATGATTGTGTGCGGCTAACCGACCGTTAAACAGTTCTTTTTGATTATTTTAGCAAATTATTAATTAGTTTATTTAGTTTGTCTAATTGTTGTCAATCTAGATAACTAACTAAAGTGCTGTTGCATTTTCACGTCAATGATCAATTATTTACAGTTAAGCAATCAATTGTTTGGTTGCAGCATGTTTAAAATTAAATCATAAGTACCGAAAACATTTTGATTTAATTTATATTATTCTCTTAATATTGCATATACGTAGTTTTGCAAATCCTCTATGATACAAAGCTCCTGTACGTTAGGCAACTAAAATTACAGAATACTTTACACGGTATACATATATATAAGTAAAATAACGTGCATAACGATAATATAATTTAGCGTGACAGTGATTACTATATCATGGAAATCGTATTGCATTTCTAATCACATACTTCAAGGACGAAAGTATTTCAGCTGGAATTTATCATTAAAAATGTATATGAACAATTTTTAACATTTTAACATTGCTTATTTGGAAAATAAATATTAAAGAAATGAATCTATTTGTGTAAAATCAATATTTGAAATATTAAATTTTTTACTTTGTTCATATATAATATTAAAAAAGTTTAAACGTAACCAAATTTCTCGTACATCTAAAATACTCTCTCGGTATTTTACAATATGCAGTGACTAAAAATTGCAACCTTTATTTTTAAATTGTTTTATAAAACTAAATTCGTTATATATATTCAATCCCAAGGACAAAATTTGAAGATTAGACATTTTACTTCTATTGCAGGTATTCTAAGATTTCAGAATAAAACTAAACATTTTAAATAACATTCATTTAATAAAAAGCATTAATTATAATTATCACCATTACAGTTATTTTTGTAGATATATTTGAATTCTTCGGATGACCATCTTTTATGATACAGCATCGTATCTCATACATAGTGAATTTTTTGTGAGAAATTCTGAAATAAATTTAATAGCAGTGGCGATCTTGACTTAGTTCATTGACCAAACTCATTTATCGAATTTTTTGTTTTGAGGATTAATCACTCGCGGCTTTTATTATATTATGTAGCAATTTTTTAAAATCAACAACTAAAATGAAATTATATAAGCATGTTACAGTAGGATGCTTAAGAAATGGATACTTGAACTCTAAGACAGATGATGTGCTCCAGTAAGTTCATTTACATCATGTTTTACCTTTACAGCTGCAATTATGTTATCTAACTTGCAAATCTGGTGAGTTTTTTTATAACAAAACCGTTGCTAATTACTTAATTGACTGATTGAGTATAAAATGTCTCTACGGAAATATAATAGGAAATGGTAAGGGAGAAAAGTCTGTTTACTTTCTTATGAAGCCGATTGAAAAACTTACTCAACTGATTATTCATTAGGTAATTATTCGTAATTGCAAAAAAATCAAAATATTCTTTTAAAACTTGCAACCATTGCGTTATTTCGCTTCATCGATCGACAAATCTCTTGAAGCATTAGATCTCGTCCGAAATAAATTGCTGCAGGCATTAATATTTTTATTGTCAATAACCACATTTAGAATATTGATGAAATAGGAATAGTAAACAATTGTAAATCTTGCAACTATATGAAAAGAAATAGCTGTTCTAATTTAAAATTTGGAAATTATTTCTATTTATTGCATGTTCGAATTGATAATTAGTGTTCTATCATTCTATCATATTGTATTTTAAAAAGAATATTTTAGGCTGTACATATGAAGAAAAATTTGAAACACCTCGTTGTAAATGAATGTATGAAAGCTGTCTGCATTCAGGGAAGAAGTTAAGAATTCAAGGTATCCAGAACCAGTTTTTGTATGTTTCTATTCTTCCAGCTACGATTCGCGGTGCTACACTTATGTAAATTAACCGTCTATATACATTTATAGAAGAATTTCATTTCTTTTATTTTTGCGAAATTTGGTGAGAGTAATAAGATGGCTAATGTTAATTCAATTTATATAGATCATGTTATACTAAGTTGCCTGAAAAGAATATATAATTAATTTTACAATTTTATATTTTTCTCCACAAACAAAGCCATTATATTTATTACTCGGCAAGAATATGGGAATGTTTACATACACAAATCAAAATACCACTACACGTTAACAATATGCAGCATAAAAGAGTAATTAAAAAAAGTGTGTTCTGTTTATCTAAATAGCACCACTTGAAAACGATAGTTATTGACAATCTATTTTTTATTTTTATTTTGTAAACTACCGGCATAGAATCCATACATAAATACAAACGCTACATTTCTGTTCTATAACAAAGTTATAAAAACCAAAGTTAGCTTGCAAGAAAACAAAAATAAAATAAGAGATAAATAATTCAGAAGGCTGAAAATGTTTGTCGATACAATATACACAAAGGCTGGGAGAAAGTGGAAAATGTTATGCATTATACTTTGATTACTCAAGAAGTAATGAAAATGTATTTGTTTTAATATATTTTTTTATAATTTATAAAGTGCTGTAAAATTAATAACAGACAGACAGAACCATGCTTTTGTACATTTTTCAAACCTGAAACTTTAGGTATTTCTAAATTATTGCCTTGACTTTTAAAAATCTATTGTTTGTTTCAAAA